>RJWM01029246.1:0-24668 GCA_004363535.1 Dasyprocta punctata
TTTTTGGATGTTATAGTGAAGGGTGTGGTTTCCCTTATTTCTCCCTCAGTGACTTTGTTGTTTGTGTACAGAAATGCTATTGAATTTTGAGTGTTTACCTTGTATCCAGCTACATTACTGAATTTGGTTATTACTTCTAGAAGTCTTCTAATGGATTTTTGGGGGTCTTCTATGCAGAGAATCATATCGACTGCAAATAATGATAATTTTACTTCTTGCTTTCCTATTCTTATTCCCTTTATTTCTTTCTCTTGTCTAACTGCTCTGGTTGATATTTCCAGAACTATATTGAATAGGAGTGTGATAATGGATATCCTTGTCTTGTTCCTCATTTTAGGTTGAAAGTTTTCAGTTTTTCTCCATTTAGTAAGATGTTGGCTGTGGATTTACTATATATGGCTTTTATCAGGTTGAGATGGAGACCACCTATTCCGATTTTCTATAGGATTTTATCACGAATGGGTGTTGGATTTTGTCAAAAGCTTTTTCTGCATCTATTGAGATGATCATGTGGTTCTTGTCCTTGGCCCTGATGGTATGGTGTATTACATGTATTGATTTCCGTATGTTGAACCATCCCTGCATTCCTGGGATGAATCCCACTTGATCATGGTGTATAATCTTTCTGATAACTTTCTGTCTTCTATTTGCCAGTATTTTGTTGAGGATTTTTGCATCTATGTCCATTAGGGAGAGTGGCCTATAGTTTTCTTTTTTGGTTGGGTCTTTCTCTGGGTTTGGTATTAGCGTAATACTTGCTTCCAGGAATGAGTTAGGGAGACTTAGTTCCCTTTTGATTTCTTTAAAGAATTTGAGAAGTGTTGGCATTAAATCTTCTCTAAATTTCTTGTAGAATTCAGCAGTGAATCAATGAGGGCCCGGGCTTTTCTTTGTTGGGAGGATCCTAATTACATTTTCAATTTCATTTGCTAAAATTGGGGTATTCAGCAGCTTTACCGCTTCTTGATTCAGCTTTGGTAATTCATAGGCTTCTAAGAATCTGTCCATTTCTTCTGTGTTATCCAATCTATATGAGTAAAGGTTTTCGAAGTAGGTGTTGATGATCTTCTGTATTTCCAAAGGGTCTCTAGTGATTTTACCCTTTTCATTTCTTATTGCATGAATCTGAGTTTTTTCTTTCCTCTTTCTGATAAGGTCAGCTAGGGATTTATCAATTTTATTTACTCTTTCAAAGAATCAACTCTTCAATTCATTAATTCTTTGTATTGTTTTCTTAGTTTCAATTGCATTAATTTCTGCTCTGATCTTGATAATTTCCTCCATTCTTTGGGCTTTGGACTTGAATTGCGCTTCTTTTTGTAGAAGTTTGAGGTGCATAATTAGGTTGTTTATGTGTGTTCTTTCCATTTTTCTGATGTGGGATTTTAGTGCTATAAATTTCCCTCTGACGACTGCTTTCATTGTGTCCCACAGGTTCCTGTAATTTGTATTTGCATTTTCATTCAATTGTACATATTGTTTCATTTCTTCTTTAACTTCTTCTGTGACCAATTGGATATTTAGGAGAGGATAATTTAATTTCCATGTGTTTATGCGGTTATTGTAGCTTTTTTTTATTTAAAGGAAGAAAAAACAGAAAAAAAAGATATATAAAACAAAGACAACAAGCAAAAGATCAAACAAATGAGTAGAGTATATACACAACAGTAATATTACAGGTTTACAAACCGGATGACAAAAACTTGACAATGGTTGCAATATTGTGTATCATTATCTTTAAAATGGTTATTTACATTAACAGATATAGACATGTAAAATTGATCCAACCATATGAGTATTAATTATTCTTTCTCAATAATGAATATATTCAGCAGTGTGTTCATTTTAATTATCTTGCATATACCTTTATACAGGTTTATATCTTTTCCTCTTCCCTTTTCTCTTTCCACCTTTTCCCTTCCCAATTACTTTTGCTCTTTGAGCTGTTTTTACCCTTATGTAGTATTTATTATAGATTTTGGATCATATATACTTTTCCATTACTTACACTAGGGAGACAATAAGGTATTTACACATGTGGGTTTGATTTATCTCACTTATGCGTATGGTCTAAAGACATGACCATTTACTTACAAAAGTCTCAATGCAATCTTTCTTAATAGCTGTGTAGTACTCCATCGTATAAAAATACTACATCTTTTTTATCCATTCCTTGATTGGTGGGCACTTGGGTTATTTCCAAGATCTGGTTACTACAAATTGGGTTACTATAAACATGGGTGCACAAATATCACTGTGGTATGATGTTTTCAATTCTTCTGGGAAAATGCCCAGAAGTGGGATAGCTGGATTGAATGGGATCTCTAATCCTAGCTTCTTGAGGAATCTCCACACTGATTTCCACAGTGGTTGCAGCAGTCTACACTCCCACCAGCAGTGGAGAAGAGTTCCTTTTTCCCCACAGCCCCTCCAGCATTTGTTGTTGGTTGATTTTTTAATTTTGGCCATTCTTTCTGGAGCGAGATGGAATCTCAGCATTGTTTTAATTTGCTTTTCCCGAATGACCATTGATGTTGAACATTTTTTCATATATTTATTTGCCATTTGTATTTCTTTCTCTGAGAAGTGTGCATTCATCTCAGATGCCCATTTTTGGATTGGGTCCTTGAATTTTAGGGGCCTGATTTCTTTTAATTCTTTATATGTTTTAGATAGAAGTCCTTTGTCTGATGGACAATAGGCTAAGATATTTTCACAGTCCGTGGGTTTTCTTTTCACGCTGTTGGAGATTTCCTGTGACATGCAAAAACTTTTTAGTAGGATGAGATTATTGGTGTTGATTCTGGGGAGTGTTTCCCATGCAATCTGACTTTTGTTCATGAACTCTCTGCCTACTCCTATGTCATCAAGATTTTTACCTACTCTGTCTTCTAGTAAGTTTAGTGTCTCTGTTTTTATACTCAGATCTTTGATCCATTTTAACCTTATTTTAGTGCTTGGAAATAGACATGGATGTAGTTTTAGTTAACAGCATATAGAAAGCCAGTTTTTCCAGCACCATTTGTTAAAGAGGCTATCTTTCTTCCAATGCGCATGTTTGACCCCTTTGTCAAAGATGAGGTAGCTAAGTGTGTTTGTAGTTGTGGCTGTATCTTCTAATCTATTCCATTGATCTTCAGATCTGTTTTGATTCCAGTACCATGTTGATTTTATCACAGTAGCTTTGTAGCATAGTTTCAGGTCGGGGATTGTGATGCCTCCTGCCTTCCCTTTGTCGCCCAGAATTGCCTTTGCTATTCTAGGTCTTTTCTGGTTCCAGATGAATTTCAGGAATGCTTTCTCTAGCTCTGTGAGGTAGGCAAGTGGTATTTTGATTGGGATTGCATTAAATCTGTATAATAATTTTAGGAGACTGGCCATTTTCACAATGTTTATTCTTCCTATCCATGAACAGGGAATATCTTTCCATTTTCTGAAATCTTCTTCAATTTCCTTCTTTAGAGTAATGTAATTTTCACTGTATAGATCTTTTACTTCATTTGTTAGATTGATTCCTAAGTATTTCATTTTTTTGGATGTTATAGTGAAGTGTGTGGTTTCCCTTATTTCTCCCTCAGTGACTTTGTTGTTTGTGTACAAAAATGCTATTGATTTTTGAGTGTTCACCTTGTATCCAGCTACATTTATAAATTAACTATTACTTGTAAAATCTTCTAATGGATTTTTGGGGGTCTTCTATGTAGAGTATCATATTGTCTGCAAATAATGATAATTTCACTTCTTCTTTTCCTATCCTTATTCCCTTTATTTCTTTCTCTTGTCTAATTGCTCTGGCTAGTGTTTCCAGAACTATATTGAATAGGAGTGGTGATAATGGACATCCTTGTCTTGTTCCTCATTTTAGGTTGAAAGTTTTCAGTTTTTGTCCATTCGGTAAGTTGTTGGCTGTTGGTTTATAACATATGGCTTTTATTGGGTTGAGGTAGAGACCATCTATTCCGATTTTCTGTAGGTTTTTTATCATAAATGGGTGTTGGATTTTGTCGAAAATTTTTTCTGCATGTATTGAGATGATCATGTGATTATTGTCCTTGGCCCTGTCGATATGCTGTATTACATGTATTGATTTCCGTATGTTGAACCATCCCTGCATTCCTGGGATGAATCCCACTTGATCATGGTGTATAATCTTTCTGATAACTTTCTGTATTCTATTTGCCAGTATTTTATTGAGGATTTTTGCATCTATGTTCATTAGGGAGATTGGCCTGTAATTTTCTTTTTTGGTTGGGTCTTTCTCTGGTTTTGGTGTTTGGGTAATACTTGTTTCCAGGAATGAGTAAGGGAGATTTGCTTCCCTTTCGATTTCATTGAAGAGTTTGAGGAGTGTTGGCATTAAGTCTTCTCTGAATTTCTTATAGAATTCAGCAGTGAATCCATCAGGGCCCGGGCTTTTCTTTGTTGATAGGGTCTTAATTACATTTTCAATTTCTTTAGCTGAAATTGGGTTATTCAGTAGTTTTACCGCTTCTTGATTCAGCTCTGGTAATTCATAGGCTTCTAGGAATCTGTCCATTTCTTCTGTGTTATCAAATCTATGTGAGTAAAGGTTTTCGAAGTAGGTGTTGATGATCTGTATTTCCACCGGGTCTGTAGTGATTTTACCCTTTTCATTTCTTATTGCATGAATCTGAGTTTTTTCTTTCCTCTTTTTGATAAGGTTGGCTAAGGGTTTATCAATTTTATTTACTCTTTCAAGGAACCAACTCTTCAATTCATTAATTCTTTGTATTGTTTTCTTAGTTTCAGTTGCATTAATTTCTGCTCTAATCTTAATAATTTCCTCCCTTCTTTGGGCTTTGGATTTAACTTGCGCTTCTTTTTGTAGAAGTTTGAGGTGCACCACTAGGTTGTTTATGTGTGTTCTTTCCATTTTTCTGATGTGAGATTTTAGTGTTATAAATTTCCCTCTGACGACTGCTTTCATTGTATCCCACAGGTTCCGGTAATTTGTGTTTGCATTTTCATTCAAGTGTAGATATTGTTTAATTTCTTCTTTAACATCTTCTGTGACCCATTGGTTATTTAGGAGGGTATTATTTAATTTCCATGTGTTTATAAGGTTATTGTAGGTTTTTTTGTCATTGATTTCCAATATTACTGGGCTGTGGTCAGATAATATGCATGGAATTATTTCAGTTCGTTTGCATTTACTTAAGCTTGCTTTGTGGACCAGTATTTGATCTATTTTGGACAATGACCCATGTGCAGCTGAGAAGAATGTGTATTCTGATGTTGATGGGTGGAATAATCGGTATACATCTACTAGGTCCATTTGTTCACAAGCTTGATTCAGTTCTGCTATTTCTTTGCGGATTTTTTGTTTGGTTGATCTATCTCTCTGTGACAATGGGGTGTTAAGGTCCCCTGTTATAACTGTATTATTGTTTATTTGGTTTTTCTTGTCTATTAAGAAGTGTCTTACATAGTTGGGTGCTCCCATATTCGGTGCATATATATTTACGATTGTAATCTCTTCCTCTTGAAGTTTTCCCCTAACAAGTATGTAGTGACCTTCTTTATCTCTTTTGATCATTCTCGGTTTGAAGTTTGCAATGTCTGCAAACATAATAGCTACCCCTGCGTTTTTCTGGGTTCCTGTTTCATGGAGTATTGTTTTCCAGCCTTTGATTTTTAGTCTGTGAATTTCCTTTCGAGTGAAATGTGTTTCTTGTACACAGCATATTGTTGGATTTGATTTTGTTTTTTAACCCACTCTGCCAGTCTGTCTCTTTTTATTGGTGAGTTGAGACCATTTACATTGATTGATATAACTGGTATGTACCGGCTCATCCCTGTCATGATATCTTTCTGTTGTTGGTTTTCTACATTTTCTGTTTAATTACTTGCCCTGCTTAGTGGTTTCCTTTTGTTGTTGTTCTTAAGATTGTGGTTTGTCTCTTTCTAGAGTGTCTTTCAGTACTCTTTGTAGTGTTGGTTTGGTGGCCATAAATTCCTTCAGTTGTTCTTTGTCATGAAAGTATCTTATTTCTACATCAATTTTTAAGGATAGTTTTGTAGGGTACATCAATCTGGGTTGAAAGTTATTTTCTTTCAGGATTTGAAATACTTCACTCCAAGCTCTTCTAGACTTAAAGGTTTGTGTTGAGAAGTCTGCTGTGATTCTGATATGCTTTCCTTCATAGGTGATCTGTTTCTTTTCTCTGACAGCTTTTAGCATTTTGTTCTTGGGCTGTATTTCTGATACCCTTATTATTATATGTCTGGGTGAGGATTTATTTTGGTTGTGGTTAATTGGGGTTCTGTATGCCTCCGTTACCTGTATTTCAGATTCTCTTCCCATGTTTGGAAAGTTTTATGCTAATATTTCTGTGAATAGTCTTCGCAGGTCATTAGTATTGACCCTTGTTTTTCATTTATGCCTGTTAATCTTATGTTATTTCTCTTGACATCGTCTTGCAGCTGTTGAATTGTTGTTTCTTGGTTCCTTACTATTTTTAGGAGATCTTTTCTTTCGTGGCCATGATCTCCCATGCTGTCTTCAAGATCTGAGATTCTATCTTCAAATTCATTTAAGCAGTTTTTGAAACTTTCCATCTAGTTTTTCATTTCCTGCATTTTCCTTTGCATCAGTTTCATGCATTCTGTTTGTGTCTTATATTCATTCAAGGTTTCGATCATTTTCTTAAGTTCTTCTATTTTTTTGTCTTGCTCTTCTTTAGATACACACAACATTTCTTTAATAATGATTCTCATTTCATTTTTTAGCTGAGAGAGTATTTCTGATTTGAATTTCTCTATAGCTTCATCAAGCTGTTTCTTTATTGCATTTTCTATCATTTCAGAAAGTCCATTTGTGTGACTCCCACTGTCTTCCATTTCAGTGTCTCTTGGGTTTGTTCTTTGTGGGCTGGGGGACTGAGACTGCCTCTTGGTCTTTCGTTTTTTCATTTTCTTCTAGAACCTATGTGGCTTTGTGTCCTGGGAGGCTGACCAGGCGTTCCCCTAAGGGTCACACTGATTCTTGGGTCCTGCTGAATTGCGTAACCCAGGCGAGCTGGGTCCTGAGTGCAGCAAGGGAGGGCGGCCTCCCGGGGTGTGCGGGTGGAGCCTCTGCCTTAACTGGGTGGGGGCCAAGGCCTCCCAGTCCCAGGGTGCTAGGCAGAGTACCCTGGAGTGATGCCGCCTGGACCCTGGGTCTGTCTGCAAGTTCAGAGCAACAGCTGTGGCAGGGAAGCCTGGGCAAGTCCCATTCCTACAGTGCTGGGAGTAACCCGGCTGGGCAGGGGTCAGCGAGCTCTGGGATGGTGCACACACATGCCTCTCCACTGAAGTATGGAGTTTGCACGTGCTCTGCACTCTGGTGTGGGGAGCCCAAGCTCTCCAAGTCCCTGCAGCTATGTTGGTCAGTCCCAGGTGAGCAGCTCTGGGGTCCTGGGCTGATTTGTGCTGGGCTGCATACTTCTGTGTCCTGTGAGGCTGGGTGGACATTCCCCTGAGGGTCATGCTGATTCTTGGATCACGCTGATTCATGGAACCCGGTCAAGCTGGGTCCTGTGCACAGCAAGGGAATATTGTAGCTTTTTTTGTCATTCATTTCGAATTTTACTGTGCTATGGTCAGATAATATGCATGGAAATATTTGAGATCCTTTGCATTTACTTAAGCATGTTTTGTGGACCAGTATATGATCTTTTTAGAGAATGAGCCATGTGCATCTGAGAAGAATGTGTATTCTGATGTTGATGGGTAGAGAACTCAGTACACATCTACTACGCCCATTTGTTCACATGTTTGATTCAGTTCTGTTATTTGCTGAATTTTTTTTTGGTTGATGTGTCTCTCTGTGACAGTGGGGTGTTAATGTCCCCCATTATAACTGTATTATTGTTTATTAGGTTTTTCATGTTTACTCAGATTTGTCTTACATAGTTGGGTGCTCCCATATTTAGCTCATATATATTTATGGTTGTAATCGCTTCCTCTTGAACTTTTCCCCTAACAAGTATGTAGTGACCTTCTTTATCTCTTTTAATCACTCTTGGTTTGAAGTTTACAGTGTCTCCAAACATAATAGCCACCCCCACTTTTTTCTGGGTTGCTGTTGCATGGAGTATTGTTTGCCATCCTTTGATTTTTACTCTGTGAGTTTCCTTTTGAGTTAAATGTGTTTCTTGTTCACAGCATATTGTTGGATTTTGTTTCTTAACCCACTGTGCCAGTCTGTTTCTTTTTATTGGTGTGTTGAGACTATTTACATTGATTGATGTGACTGATATGTACTGACTCATCCCTGTCATGATATATTTCTGTTGGTGGTTGTCTGCATTTTCTGTTTAATTATTTTCCCTGCTTAGTAATTTCCTTTTGTTGTTGTTCTTAAGCTTGTAGCTATCTTTGTCTCTTTCTAGAGTTTCTTTCAGTACTCTTTGTCATGTTGGTTTGGTGGCCATAAATTTCTTAAGTTTTCTTTGTCATGGAATTATCTTATTTCTCCATCCATTTTTAAAGATAGTTTTGCAGGGTACATCAATCTGGGTTGAAAATTGTTTTCTTTCAGGATTTGAAATGCGTCATTCCAAGCTCTTCTTGATTTGAAGGTTTGTGTTGAGAAGTCTCCTGTGATTCTGATAGGCTTTCCTTCATAGGTGATCTGTTTCTTTTCTCTGACAGCTTTTAGTATTTTGTTCTTGTGCTGCATTTCTGATACCCTATTTATTATATGTCTGGGTGAAGATTTATTTTGGGTATGGTTAATTTGGATTCTGTATATCTCACTTAACTGTAAATCAGACTCTCTTCCCATGTTTGGAAAATTTTTTGCTATTGTTTCTGCAAATAGTCTTTGCAGGCCATTAATATTGACCCCTGCTTTTTCATTTATGCCTATTAATCTTATGTTATTTCTCTTGGCATGATATAACAGCTGTTTAATTGTTGTTTCCTGGTTCCTTGTTGCTTTTATGAAATATTTTATTTTGTGATCGTAAGCTTCCATGCTCTCTTCAAGGTCTGAGACTCTATCTTCAGCTTCATTCAAGTGGTTTTGCCAACTTTCCATGGAATTTTTCTTTTCCTGAATTTCCCTTTGAATCTGTTTAATGCATTCTATTTGTGTCTTATTTTGTTCAATGTTTCCATCCTTCTCTTATGCGCTTCTGTTTTTTAAATCTTGATCTTCTTTAGACACAATCAACATTTCTTTCATAATGATTGTCATTTCATTTTTTAGCTGAGAGATTATTTCTTATTTGAGTTCCTCTACAGCTTCATGAAGTTGTTTCTTTACTTTAGTTGCTATCATTTCAGATAGTTCAGTTGTGCAATTCCCAGTGCCTTCCATTTCAGTGTCTCTTGGGTTTGTTCTCAGTGGGCTGGGGGATTGAGACTGTCTCTTGGTCTTTTATTTTGTCATTTTCTCTGGGACCTGTGTGGCTGGGCAGGCAGCCTTCCAATGGATTGCACTGAAACCCTGTGCTGGGTAGAGCTTCAATCCTCCAATATCCCCGTGGTTAGCCAGGGCACACCCCCAGTCTATGGCACTGGATCCTTGTGCTCTGTGGTCTGTAAGGCTGGCTGTGTGTTTCCCTGGTGTACTTTGTTGGGTTGCTCTGGGATGCGTGGCTGGACAAAATTTGTATCCTCCTTGTAGCTAGCAATTTCACACCCCTGGAGACTGTTTCTGTGGCCTAGAACCTGGCTGTGTAGCATTCAGAACCTCTGCAACCCAGGTGGCTTGCAGAGATGCAGCCCTGGGGTGTGTTACTGGACCTTCCGACTTACTGGGTGGGGGTTGAAATTCCCAAGACCCAGGTGGCTAAGCAGAGCGCACCCTGGAGTGTGGCACCACCAGGATCTTGCGTCTGGTTGTGAGGAGTTCAGAGCCTCTGGTGCACAGGGCAAGCCTGGACGTTCCCTCAGCGTGCGGTGCCACTGTGTTGTTCTTCTCTGGGTCGAGTTTGCAACTTCTTGGGCTTGCCATGAGGCCACACCCCTGAACAATGGAGCTCTCACCTTGTGCTGTAATGGACAAAGCTCAAATTCTCCATGTCCCTGCAGCTTCACTGGTTGCTCCCTGATGAGCAGCTCTGAGGATCTGGGGCTCTGAGCTGATCTGGGCTTGGTATCTCTGTGTTCTGTGAGGCTTGCCGGGCGTTCTGCTGATGGATTGTGCTGGGATGCTGGGCTGGGCAGAGCTCGATCCTCTGTGCAGCTAGTGAGAGCTCACTCCCAGAGTGTATTGCTGGACCTACTGCCTTACTGGGTGGGGGTCCAGAAATGTTGAATTGTTATTTTATGGTCCCTTGTTATTTTTAAGAGATCTTTCCTTTTGTGATCACTAGCATTGATCCTGTTTTTGAGATCTGAGAGTCCATCTTCAATTTTGTTCTAGCAGTTTTTCCAACCTTCAAAGAGATTTTTAATTTTCTGGATATCTGAATCTGTTTCATGTATTCTTTTTCTTTCTTATATTGTTCATTCAAAATTTTCATAATTTTTCTATGCTCCTTTATTTTTTTTGTCTGTCTTCTCTATCTATTCAGAACAATACATTCATTATGCATGCCATTTGTTTTTTTTTTTTACCTGAGATTATTTCTTATCTGATTTCCTCTATAGCATCATGGATTTGTTTCTTCACTTGCTATTTTTTCAGAAATTTCAGGTGTGTGTCTTCGAATGTCTTCTATGCTGATGTCTCCTATACTTGTTATGGGTGGGCTGGAGGTCTGAAATCTAATTTTGCTTTTTCGTTTTGTCATTTTCACCTGATGGCTTGTATTTTAAGCTTTTCAATCTCACTAGTTTCATCTACACCTCATGTGCCCTGTTGTCAGTGTCATACTGTATGTCCAGCTTTTTCCTAGCTGTCTGTCATGAGATGCAGGGCAGGGACCAGTTACCTGAATTCCTCCTGTGGGGCTACTTGGAGTCTCCTGGATTCTTTCCTTGTTAGCTAGCCTAGAGGTACTGATGTGAACCAACTATTGGCTCATGTTATTACTACTGCTTCACGCTTTTCCTGGCTACTAGTCCCACCTTTCCACCATGTTCACCCCAATTGAGCTCTGCTTTATCAGTGGGGATCTCACAGTCCTGGCATAGTACCCTGGATGGAGGTCATGGTCACTGGTACAGTGGGTTGCAGGCCCACTGTGGTCCCACTGATGGAGGGCATGATCAGCATTGCATTTGATTGCCCCCCACAGTATCCTGGATGGAGAGTGGTGTCATAATCATAGTCACATTCTCACCATGGTCTCCTGACTGAGCAGATTTTTTGTTATGTTCTGTGACAAGAGTGATAGCCTTCCAAACTGGATTCACTCTGGACAATATCTGTGAACCATAAAGTTCTTTATTGGCCTGTCAAGAATTGTTGATAGGAAAATGTTCAAGTGATGATAGCAACCAGCAGCTCCTCATGTGGTATCAAATCTGTTATGGGGGAAGAGATTTTCCATCATTGTATCTTGTCCTTGCATTTATTGGGTAACACGATCCTGTATTTCCATTTCATTATGGAATACTTAGGAGAATTGTCCTCCTTAATGGAGAATTTATGGAACATCATACAAGGCATATGTAGCCATTTTAGTCTTCAAGATTATTCATTATTCTATAGATATATAAAACAACTTAATGGCTATCTAGGGAAGGGGTTCAACAGTGTTAATCTGGGGTGGTGGCTGAAGATTTCTTTAAGAAGATGATAATTTTGTATACTTTATTTTGGTGATGTTTGCTCCACTTTGTGAATAAACAAAGACATATTTTTGTTTATGATCAGAATGGATAAATTTAACCACATGCAAACTTAGAAATTAAGTAACTAATTTAAAATATTTACAATCATTATATGATCCAGCTACTTTCCACACTGAAGTAAAAATTCCAGATAATTAAAATCATATATTGATACACAAACTTTTATATGAATTCTGAAATGTTTATCAGCTTGTAGATGCACAAAGAAATCTTGGCAAATCCACAAGAGGGAAAATGAAAAGCCATAATATAAATACATATTGAATGATGCTCCCCCAATGGCCAAATGTGCTATTAGGAAGTGCTGAACAGGGAAGGTGATGGGAAGGGGGAAATTATTGAAGACTTCACGTACACAAAATTTCAAGAATAAGCAAATGATACAAATGCAAAGTAAATAACAGTGTTTTCCAGGGACTCAGGGAAGTTGGATGGAGAGCAAATATTAGTGGATTCAGATATTTTTCTAGAATAATGAGAATGTTCTGCAATTAATCGCAATGTTTAGATAATTTTGTGAATATACTATACTAAAAATTATTTGATCGTATGCTTTAAAAGGGCTAATCTTTCTTTTAATTTAAAGTCAGATTTTATTGGTACATGTCAGGTATATATAGCTACATTCATCATAGAAAATTTTTACCTGTACATGATACAGAGATTCTTTCATTGTGCCATTGTCCTACCATCCTTTCAACTCCTCCTCCCTTCCTGAATGACCAAAGTTTTGTTTCCATTTTTTGCTTATTTTCTCACGTTTTTATTTTTCCCGTCTTCAATTTCCTCCTCCTCCTTCCTTTTCACATCCCCATTTGCACATTTTCTTCCTATTTTACAACAGCTATTATATATTTTGGTCGTTATGTATACATTTTGTCTTTCACATCAGAGAAACAATGCAGTATTTATATGTGTATTTACAATTTATTTCACTTTACAGTAAGAGCTCAAGGTGCATCCTTTTACCTAGAAACATCTCTAGAGTATCCTTCTTTGTGACAGAGTAGTATCCCATCATATACAGAAAACAAAACAAAAAAAACACCCCACCTTCTTTATTCATTCACCAATTGATAGGCATTTGGGCTGTTGCCAAGATTGGGCTATTACAAAATGTGATGCTATAAATATGTATGTGTATACATTGCTATGGTATGATGCTTTTAAATCTTTCAGGAAGATCCCAAGAAGGGAAATAGCTAGGTCAAATGAGACGTCTAGTCCTAGATTTTTGAGGAATCTCCACGATGATTTCCACAGTGATTGCACTAATCTACACTTCCTCCAACAGTGGAGAAGTTCTCCTTTTTCCCAACAGCTCTGCCAGCATTTGTTATTGGTTGACATTTTGATGATAGCTATTCTTTCTTTCTGTAGTGAGATGGAATCTCAGCATTGTTCAATTTGCACTTTGTAAATGATCAATGATGTCAAATTTTTTTCATATATTTATATGTCATTTCTTCTTCATATGAGAAGTGTCTATTCATTTTAGAAGTCAATTTTTAGATTGGGTCTTTAAATGTGAGGGTTCTGTTTTTTTAAGTTCTTTATATATTCTAGATAGTAATCTTTTGTCCGAGGAACAGCTAGTAAATATTTTTCTGTATTTTCTAATCTGTTCCATTGATCCTTGGGTCTGGTTTTTTGCCAGTACCATGCTGTTTTTTATTACAGTAGCTTTGTATTATAATTTCAAGTAGGATTTTTACTTACCCTGCTTTGTCATTCTTCCCAGAATTGCCTTTGACACCAAATGAATTTTAGGATAATTTTCTCTAATTCTATGAAAAATGTTGTTGCAATTCTGATTGGAATTCCATTAAATCTGCATAACAATTATGGAAGTATGGCCATTTTAACTATATTGGGTCTTCCTAGCCAGAAGAAAGTAATATCTTTCCATTTTCTGATATCCTCTTCAATCTCCTTTTTCTGAAAAAGGAACAGTAGTTTTCAATGTAGAGGTCTTTTACCCCCTTCATTTGATAGATTGCTAGGTATTTCACTTTTTTGGATGCTACTATGAAAGGTATTGTTTCCCTAACTTCTCTCTTAGTAAGTTTGCTATTCGTGTACAGGGATGCTAGTGATTTTTGAGCGCTGACTTTGTATCCAGTTATACTACTGAATTTGGTTATTAAAATTTATAAGTCTTTCAGTGTCATTTTTGGGGGTCTTCTATGTAGAATATCATATCTTCTGTGAATAATTATAATTTAAATTCTTTTCCTATCGCTATTCCTTTATTTCTTTCTGTTGTCTAATTGGTCTCAATAAAATTTCCAGGACTACATTGAACGAGTGATGACAGTGAATGTCCTTGAATTGTTCCTGATTTTACAGTGAAAGTTTCTGTTTTTGTATATTCAGTGTGATGTTGGCTGTTAGTTTGTCATAGATGGCTTTTATCAGGCAGAGATAGAGACTATTCTCATTTTCTATAGGGGTTTTCTTTTTAATCATGAATGGGTGTTGATCTTTGTCAAATGCTTTTTCTGCATCTATTAAGATGATCATATGGGTTTTGTCCTTGGCTGTATTCTTAATGTGTATTACATTTATTGATTTGTGTTTGTTGAACTATCCATCCACACATCCTACTTGGTCATGGAATATATTCTTTTGGGTGATTTGCTGCATTCTGTTTGCCAGTATCTTATTGAAGATTTTTGTATCTTTGTTAATGAGAGAGATTGGCCCGTATTTCTCTTTCTTAGTTTGTTCCTTCATTGGTTTTGGTACCAGATTAATGCTTGCTTCCAGGCATGAATTTGAGAGTATTACTTTCCTTTTAATTTCATTGAAGAGTTTGAGAAGTAGTGGAATTAAGTCTTCTTTAAATTTCT
Organism: Dasyprocta punctata; assembly: GCA_004363535.1. Classification (NCBI taxonomy): domain Eukaryota; kingdom Metazoa; phylum Chordata; class Mammalia; order Rodentia; family Dasyproctidae; genus Dasyprocta; species Dasyprocta punctata. The sequence goes on from RJWM01029246.1 coordinate 14,604, forward strand.
TGTAGAATACAGCAGTGAATCCATCACAATCTGAACTCTTCCATGTTGGTAGATTTTTAATTATATACTCTATTTCATTGATTCATATTGGTTTATTTAGAATTTTTATATGCTCTTGTTTCAAATTTGGTATTTTATATGTATCTAGGAATCTGTCCATTTCTTCTGCATTTTACACCCTATTAGAATATAAATTCTTGAAGTAGGTGCAGATGATCGCCTGGATTTCTGCAAGATCTGTTGTGATTTCACCCTTTTAGTTCCCAATTGTGTGAGCGTGAGTCTTTTCTTTCCTGTTTTGATAAGGTTGACTACGTGTTTGTTGATCTTATTTAATCTTTCACAGAACCTACTCTTTGATTCATTGATTTTTTTGTATTGCTTTCTTAGTCTCTATTGCATTCATTTCTGCTCTGCTCTGTATAATTTTCTGCCTTATTTTTCAGTTTGACGTGCTCTTCTTTTTTCTGGAAGCTTGAGGTTCAATATTAAGTTATTTATTTGTGCTTGCTCTGTTTTCCTGATGTGGGTGTTCACTGCCATATATTTCTGTTCAAGGACTGCTTTCAGCATGTCCCATAAGTTCCTGTATATTATATTGGTGTTACCATTTAATTGTAGAAACTGTCTAATTTGTTCTTTAACTTCATCTTTGACCCATTGGTTGCTCAGAATGGTATTTGTTAATTTCTGTGTATTTACGAAATTCTTGTGGTTTGTTTTGGCATTGATTTCCAATTCCATTGCAGTATGGTCTGATAATATTCATGAGATAATTTTAATTATTTTGCATTTATTTAAGCATGTTCCATTAGCTAGCATGTGGTGTATTTTGGAGAATGTCCTGTGTCCAGCTAAGAATGTGCATTCTGATGTTGTGGAGTGGAACACTTTACAGACATCTACTAAGTCCATTTATTCAAAAGTCTGGCTCAGTTCTAGTATTTCATTGTTGTTTTGTGTAATTGATCTATTTGTGACAGTGGATTATTGAGATCCCCAAATACAATTGCATTAGTGCTTATTTGATTTTTCACTCAGTTATATTTGTTTTATATAGTTGGACGCAATGGTATTTGTTGCATATATAATTATGATTGTTATCTCTTACTCTTGGATTGTTTCCTTTATAAGCATATTGTGGCCTTCTTTGTCTCTTTTAATCAGTCTTGGCCTGCAATACACTTTGTGTGCAAATAACATAGCTACCTTTGTTTTTTTTTTTTTTCTGGATTCCTGTCACATGGAGTATTTTTCCATCCTTTGACTTTGAGTCTGAGTTTCTTTTTTAATTACACGTTTCTTGTGTGTAGCATATGTCTGGGGGACCCACTTTCTTCCTTCTTCTCTTTTTCTTGTTGCTACATTCTGGTGTCCGGACACCAAATCTCAGAGAGAGTCTTCCTCTGCTGCTTACCATTCCACCATCTTCCCAGAAGTCCTCAAAAGGATGAATCTTATGATATGTAAACTGTATCACAATTGGAAAACTTCAAAGCATAAATAAGAGAAATGCAATACAGAAAAACAATAAAATAAATGAAACTAAAAGTGAGTTCTCTGATATTCTCTAAAATTCATAAACATGTAGCCAGAATGTTCAAAAGAGTAGAAAGAAGATACACATTACCATTATCAGGAATGATAGAGGTGAGATCATTATAGGTTCTACAGGAATTGAAAGGATAATAAGGAAATACTAGGAACAGTTTCCTGCAAGTGAATTCAATAACTCAGATAACATGGACAAATTCCTTGAAAGACATGCACTACAAAAGATCATAGAAGAAATTATAAGTAACTTGAATAGCACTACATACATTAAAGTAATTGAATTTGAATTTTTTAAAAAAAATCTTCCTTCAAAGAAAATTCCATAGGAGGCTGAGGCAGGAGGATCACACGGAGTTTGAGGCCAGCCTGAGCTACATAGTGAGTTTGAGGCCAGCCTGCACTATAAAGCAAGACCCCATCTCAAGAAAAATAAAAGAAGAAGAAAGAAGAAAGAAAATTCCAGGCTATAAGTCTTTACTGGTGAGTTCTTCTGTCCTAGTTTTTCATGGCACTATGAAAAATTACCACAAACTTTGTGGTTCAAACGGTGTACATTTATTATTTTATCATTCCATAGGTCACGGGTCTGATGTAGGCAGCAATCAAAGTGTTGGCAGGGATTAATTCATTTCTGGAGGCTCCAGAGGATTTATTTTCCAACTTGGAGAAGCTGCTCATATGCCCTGGCTCTTGGTGCTCTTCAATCTTCAAAGCCAGCAAAGGTCAGTTGAGTCTAGTATCATATCACTCTCACACTTTTTTTTCTTCCTTTTCAATTTCTAAGGACTTTTCAGATTGCATTACGCTCACCTGGATTTTTAGAGAAATCATTATACTAAAGTCAGCTGAATAGAAAGTTTAATTTCATGTGCAACATTAACTTCTCTTTACCATGTTACATGACATATTACAATTTCTGGAGATTACAAAGTATACATTATCAGAGGGCACATTTACCTTTTAACTACATCTACTAATCATTTGAAGAAGAATGATTATCAATGCTTCACATTTTCTTTTAGAAAATAAAAAAGAAAAATATACTTTTCAAGTCATTACATGAGGCCAAAATCACCTTCATGCAAAAACCAAAGAATTAGAATATAAGAAAATAAAACTCAGAGATAGGAATGCAAAAAATGTAAATACAATTTTATCAAATCTTTTTCACTAGTTTATAAGAAGGATAATGCACCATGCACAAGTATGATTTAGATTAGCAATGCAAAATTGATTTAGCATTAAAAATAAATCAGTTTAATTGGTCATAAAAGCACAATAACATGTAAATATGTGCAGAGAAAGCATTTGAAAAAAATGCATTCATGTCTGGATATAATCTTTGAACAATCTAGAGAAAGATAGAAAGCTGCTCAAAGAAAAACCTAAAACCAATATCATTGATAGTGGTGAAAGACTGAATGGTTTCATTCTTTGGTCATAAACAAGATAAAGATTTCTGTTTTCATCAGTTTTACTCAACGTGCTGAAAGATCTACTGAATGTAATTTGACAAGATAAAGACATCCAGATTAGAAAAGAAATAAAAATATCCATATTCACAAATGATACAATTTTGCCTTCAGAAAATCCAATAACTTTTACAAGAGCGGTATTAGAGCTCGTATATCCATGTTAGAGGATACAAGATAAATTTACAAAATTCAATTTAATTTCTCAATACTGCAATATGTAATTGTATATTGAAATTGAAAACAATAATAGCTAGATTAGCATCAAGTACATGAGATAATTTCAAATAAAGTAGACAGAACATGTGCAAGGTATGTACATTATAATTTTCAAAATATTATCCAGAGAAATTAAAGGCGATCTAAATAAATGAAGAGATATATCTTTTTCATAAGTCAGAGACCCAATATTGTTAAGGTGTCAATACTTCCAAAATGAATCCATATATTAACAACCTGATTTTGTAGTTCACATGAAAATTCAAAGATACCAAAATAACCTTGAGAGAGATGATCCAGTTTGGAGAAGTAACAATACTTGACTTCAAGACTTGTTAGCTAAGCATGGTGGTGCATGCCTGTAACTCCAACACTTGGGAGGATGAGGCCAGAGGATCACCTCAAGGCCAGTCTGGGCTACATAGTAAGTCCAGAGAACCCCAAATTACATAACAATACCTTGCCTTAAAAAATATACTTGTTAAAGGGGTACAGTAATCAAGACAGTGAACACATGATCCTTGACTTACAATGGGTTTCTGTCACAATAAACTCACCACAAATTAAATATGTCACAATTCAGAAATACATATAACCTGAGCATAATAGCTCTGCAACACAGTGTGCTGCAGAATATCAGTAGCTTTATCCTTGCAAATGTATGGCTTACTAGGGGTTGTGGTTCTCTGCTGCTGCCTAGCACCAGGAGGGAATATTGTGCTGCATATCACTAGACTGGAAAAGTGTCAAAATTCAAAATTGAGAGTATGATTTTTACTGAGTGGATGTCTTAGTCACTTTCCTAGTTGTTCAGACAAAATACCAGCACGTACAACTTAAGGAAGGAGAGGTTTATTTTTGTTTACAGATTTTAGAGGTGTCAGTCCTTGGTTGGCTGGCTCCAAGTCAGGATGGCAGGGTAGAGGAGACCTGGTGGCAGAACGGGGGAAGCAGAAAAGGTGAAGGGAGGAGCAGCAGAAGAGATAAACCTTTCCAGTCATGACCCCGGTGAACCTTCCCTGGTCTCTTCTCACCAGATCCCACCTCCTAACAGCAAGCCAGCAGTAAACTCACAAGGGGACTAATATGCTGATGATTATCCATGATACAAGCACCTGCAGAAAACCTAATGTGTGAGCACATCAGACTTTGGGGAATATCTAGATATAAACCATAACAGTGAGTATCACTTTTGCAATTTCCTCTGGTTGAAAAATTGTAAGTCAAATTACCATAAGTTAGGGAATATTTGCATTAATATTAGCATGCACATAGACAGATAGATCAGTGAAACAGAGTAGCTTCCACATAGAGCCACACATATAAGATCTTTTGATTTTGACAGAGATGAAAAATGAGTGGAGTGAAGAAAAATAGTCTTTTAAATAGATGGTTCTGGAACAACATATGTATCTCCATATGATACAAAACAACTTTAATCCATACCTTTTAGTACATATAGAAATAAACTCCAAATTGAAGATAGACCTAGTTATAAAATTTAAAACTCTAAAGCATCCTTAAAATATATGTCATAAAAGTTTTGTTTCTTAGGTGTAGGTAATATTTTTCTAGGTACAACTCCAAGGGCATAATTCATAAAATAAAACTTGGTGAATTTGACTTCATAAATATTAAAAACTTCTGCCCTTCCAAAGCTACTTTAAGAAATGTAAAAGACCAGCTACAGTCTGGGATAAAATATTTACAAAGGAGATGTCCAATGAAGGATTCTATCTGGAATATGTAAATAATCACTAAAACTCAATAATAAAAAATTTAAAATATGCTAAATATTTGAAAAATACTCCAAAGATATATGAATGACAATTACATTAAAGGGTCCTTGATGTTATTATTAGTCTTTAGGGAAACAAAAATTAAACTCATAATGACATTAGTATATGCTTCCTAGAATGTTAAAATTAAAACAATTGACTATACAAAATATTAGTTAGGATGTAGAGGAACAAAACCTTCAATCAACTACTCCTGGGAATGTAGACTGCTACAGCCCCTTTGGAAACCCCTTTGAAAATTTAAACACACTTTTGTAATGTGATCTAGTCATTTCTTTGCTAGTCATTTCCCTGAGATAAAGAAAAAGCATACGTGCACACAAAGACATTTATAAAAATGTTCATGGTAACATTTAGAGTGAAGCCTACTATCTACTAAAATATTATTGGGAACAAAAAGTTTGTTGTGCTCCCTCAAGATTTTTTTGAAATTCTACTCCCACTGTTTTGGTATTCAGTGGTAGGGCCTTTGAGAGGTAGTACAGTTAGATGAGATCATGAGGATGGGGTCCTTATGAGGGAGATTGGTGCCCTTCTAAGTGTCAGAAGAGTGCCTTCTTGCCCTCTTTATTGACCTCTGTGTGAGGATATAGGTCAATAGTCTGCATCTCACAAAAGACCCTCACTGCAACTCTTCTCAGACTTCTAGCCTCTAGTACTAGAAAAATAAACTTCTGTTATTTATAAGACACTTAGTCTATAGCATTGTTATAGCAGCCTGAAAGATAGAAGTGAACAAACACATTTTGATGATTTCATACCATAGAATGCTACCCAGCAACAAAAATAAATACTGTTAATACATGCCACAGCATGGATAAATCACAACATGGTTATGTGAAGTAAAATAAGCCAGAAGAGAAAAGAGTACCTGCTGCATGATTTCATTTATATAAAATTATTAAAAATCTGTAATAACAGAAAACTGTTAAGTGGTTGTGTAGCTATTGGGAGGAATTATAAAAAGTATAAGGAAACTTTTGAAGGTGATAGTTACTCATTATTTTATCAAGGTGATATATATTGATGATGGTTAAGCTCCATGTTTATCTTATGGGAAAATTTGATTCAGTTCACAACTAATCAATACTGCGTATTGTTATCTTCAAAATGGTTACTTACATTAACAGATATAGACATGTAAAACTGATCCAATCATATGAGTATTAATTGTTCTTTCTCAATAATGAATACATTTAGCAGTATGTTCATTTTAGTTATCTTACATATACATATATACAGATTTATATCTTTTCCTTTTCCCTTTTCTCTTTCCCCCTTTTGCTTTCCCAATTACTTTTGCTCTTCAAATTGTTTTTTACCCTTACATAGTATTTATTATAGATTTTGGATCATATATATTTTTAAAAATTACTTAAATGCTTATTAGATTTTTACTCAAATTATTACTGTACTACTCGAGTTGTTTTTGACTGATCAAAATTTGTCTTAAAGTTTTTAATAAGTTAGACATGTAAAATAAGTGAACACATGAGTACAAAATTAAGAGCTGCAACGCTAAAACTGGAGTTGGCTAGTAAAGTTAAACTAAAAATAAGCAATCAATGTAGGGAAGTGATTCTGGCATAGGGAGTTTCTGATGTGTTCCATTGAAATGATTAGTCAGCTAAAGTGATTAGTTGGCTAAAACTGTCAGTTGTCTTGGTGCCATATAAACCCTGCTTTCTTCAAGTGTGGCCCACAGCTCAGCACTATGGGTAGCATCCAGGAACTGTTCAGCAACACAGAACCTTGGGCCACATCCCAGATACAGTTTCTGATCTGCATTTTCACGTGATCCCCAGGTGATTCGTACGCACATTCACGTTGTGAGTGCAAGGTAGCATTTTGAGAAACCTTGGCCAGTTGTAATAAGAAAGGTCTGCCTGTGTATATGTTAAAGCTCTCTCATCTTCTGTAACAAGTCATTGACTTGATTTCTGAAGGAGTCGGAACATAATGGTTCTCCATAAAGTGGCTTCCAAGGTATTATTTATTTGTAACTCAACCACTGCCTGGTTTATGATATTTCGGAAGTGCTGGGATATTAAATTTATGGAATGCTTTTCTTTAAATTTCTACACCCTCTTCACTCATCATACCCTGTACTTATCTGTCATAAGACATGGATGATTTGTAACTCTATATTTATTGGGCTCTCTACTTATATCATGCATACTTTCTCCTTCATACTTTATAGTCTATGAAGCCAGAAATGATTTTCATTTTCCTACTCATTGGCTAGTATACAGTCAGTGCTCAATAACTGTTTGTTGATAGTCTTTTAGTTTCTCATTTTCAGTTATGTTTTGAAATATAGATTGAATACATAAAAGTGTCCAAATTAGCAAATTTCCACACCATGAACACACATGTAAACAGATACAGAATGCTGTGAACAACACAGAAGATCTGATACTCCCCTCTGATTATTACTACCTGCTCTGACTTTGCCCCAAATAACTCTTTTCTGACTAGTGTTTTCTTTTTTTTATTTTAAACAAAAGGAAAACAAGAAATCAAAACGTAACAATTTGACCCCAACCAACAAAACAGCAACAATCAGCATTTTGGATATTCCTGAAAATTATTTAAGACAAAAAATACAGACATGAAACATTATCTAACTAATTGTTAACACAAATTGTTTTCAAATGAACATGTCACATTAAAAATAAAATCTGAAGGTGACCCTGAAAAAATTTCATTTTACTCAAAATTCTTTTTCTCTGACTGGCACAACTAATTTTTATATACATAGACTTTATTTCAGATGACATGATACTCTACTCAGAGAACTCCAAGAACTCCACACCTGTCTTTTTGTGACAGCAATGTATTGAGGTCTCCCAATACAGTTATATTAAGGTTTACTTGATTTTCATGTCGATTAATAACTGTTTTATATAACTGGGTGGACTAGTATTTGTTGCATTATTATCTTTTCCTCTTAGATTGTTCCCTTACCGATATATAATGACCTTCTTTGTCTCTCTTAATCAGTCTTGGCTTAAAATTAAGTTTATCTGCAAATAGAATAGTTAACTCTGCTTTTTTCTGGACTCCTGTTGCATGGAGTATTGTTTTCCATCCTTTAACTTTCAGTCTGTGAGTATCTTTTTGAATTAAATGTTTCTTATATACAGCATATTGTTAGATCTTGCTTCTTGATCAATTCTGACAGTCTATGTCTTTTGACTAATGAATTAAGACCATTAACATTGATGGTTAAAACTAACATGTATTAACTTATCTTTAGCATGTTGTTTTCCTTTTTCCTGGTGTATTCCTTCTATTAGGGTTCGTGGAGATATAGTACTTGTCATCGCTTTCTAAAATGTCCTTTAAAATATTTTGGAGTGCTGGTTTAGTGGTCATGAATTTCCTCAACTGTTCCTTATCATGGAGGTATTTTGTTTCTCCTTTATTCTGAAAGATAGTTTTGTGGGATACATCAATCTGGGTTGAAATTTGTTTTCTTTTAGAACTTGGAGTACTTCACTCCAAGCTCTCCTTGACTTGAGAGTTTGTGCTGAGAAGTCCACTGTAATTCTGATGGGCTTTCCTTTATAGGTGATTTGTTTCTTTTCCCTAACAACTTTTAAAATTTTATTCTTGTGTTGAATTTCTGGAATGTTGACTATGATATGCCTGGAAGTAGGTTTTTTTTATCATTGCTAATTGGAATTCTATATGCCTCACTTATTTGTATGTCAAATTCTTTTTCTCTACCAGGAAAATTTTCTGACATGTTGTCTGTAAAGATGTTTTTAATGTCATTTGTAGTATCTCCTGCTTGTTCACTGACTCCAATTAATCTTAAGTTATTTGTCTTTGCCTCATCAAACAACTGCTGGATTAACATCTCATGATCCCTTGCTAGTTTTGAAGAATCTCTTTTTTCCTGGTCACTAACTGCGAGCCTGTGTTCAATATCTGAGATCCTGTCTTCACATTGGCTTAATCTGCTTTGAATACTTTCAATAGTTTCTAATCTCCTGGATATCTACTTGAATCTGCTTTATAGAATCCATTTGCTTCCTATGTTATCCTTCCATAATTTGCTTAAGCATGTTTTTTTTTTGTCTGTATCTGCCCTAACATCACTAAGCATGGTGTATATTTTGGTAGTCTCTGTGGTTATTTGAGAGATTATTTCTGATTTCATATTTTCCAAAGCCTCATTCAACTGCTTTGTTACCACTTCTAAGAAACCTTGTAGGGGGCTTTTGGATTTTCCAGCCTCATTGCCCACTGGGTTTACTCTTGGTGGACTGGGTGTCTGGGGTTGTGACCTGGTTAGGTGTCTTCTCATTTCTTTGCTTTTTTAGTGTAATTCCTAAAGTGATACCTGTTAGTTGCCTGCAGTGGGTTACTTTAATGGTGGTATTAAGGACTTCCAGGTGATGAGCACTTCCCAGAGATATCTTCCAGGTGTAACTGATTCCTGGGCTCCAAGTCTATTGGAAAATCCCACCTCCTCAGTTTGTCAGAGATGAGAAACCTTTGCTCACCTAGCCCAGTCCCTAGTTTCTTGGCACCACACCCCAGCCCTCTCTGCAACCCCCAGTCAATCCCAGTCCTGGACCAGCAAGGCCAACAGCTTTCCAGTTCAGTCGAGTCAGTTTTGGCTGCAGTGGCACCCACAGTACTAAACACAGCCAACAAAATAGTAAACTAATCCAACCCCTGATTTACAACCCCCAACCATATAAACTGAGTTTATATCCATACAACAGGATGCAAAACATTTATATACAATACTTAGGTTCACAAAATATCAATTCTGTCCCCAAGGGTGAGGACCCAAAATGAATTTAAGAAAAGGCAGAAAAGTGGGAAAAGGGAAAAGAGACTGCAAGTAGGTTGGAGAACAAAGATAGGTCCACCAACTCAGGGAAACCACTGCAGAAAACTGAGGGAAAAGAAAGCCAAAAGAGACAGAAAAGAACAGAACAAGACCAGACCCAAAAGGAGGGGAGAAACCACACTCACACCAAAAAAAAAAAAAGTCCACTTCC
>RJWM01029247.1:0-24646 GCA_004363535.1 Dasyprocta punctata
CAACCTTCCTGCTCCCCAAACACGTTCACCCCTAAGGCTTTCTTATGCTTTCTATTTTTTATGCCTTCAACAAATACTTAAGAGACACCACCCATGTCCTAGGACTACTCTAGACCCGGGAAAGACAACAGTTCAGAAGAGAAAACCCTGCATTTACTGGGACACCTCCATCCTAGAAAACACAAAAACACCAGAGCCACCACTGCCCACAGCCCCACTCCAAGATGCCAAGGAGCAGTCCCCCTGCTGCCCAGGCTCGGGGGCTCTGTCAGGGAGCAGGGGCGGGAGAACAGCTCTCGGTGCCAACTTGCTGAGCCTTTGCTGCATGCCAGGCATCGTGGTAGAACTACCAAGGGCCGGAAGGAAGACCAGTGCTATGGGTCGGGGTGCTGCAGGCTCACTCTGCAGCCACTGCTGGTGGGGACCTCCTGATGAAGAGGGGGTGGTGCTTTCTACAGCAGGGACACCTCAGGTGAGTGCTGGGGCCTTCAGGACAAGACCTTTCCAGAGGCTGCACGTTCATCTCCAAGGCAGGCTGGTGTGCCACCTGCACACACGCAGCTGAGGAACTTCTCAGACTAGGGGCCTTGCAATGATGCTATCAACTACTTGGGCTTACAAAGAATTTTACTGTAGGCCAAACACAGCTCTAAGTAGTTTACATATATGGTATGATCAAAACTATGAATATTTAAATTTTAAAACATTTGTTACAGTAAAACACATTACCGTGAATCTCCCACAGACTATGCCCCTTGATTTGAACGCACTCATCCCAGCTTCTCGGCTCTCTCGGAAGCAGCTCCGGAGTCCTCTTTCCTCAGGGTCTTCACAGCTTCCCCCATGTCCTGAAATGATTCAAGATGTTTTCCTTTCATGGTCATTTTGACTTTGGGGAAGAGGCAGAAGTCATCCTGTGTTGGATCTGGTAAATAAAGTGGATGTGGACACACCCTAAGATTTTTATTTGATAGTAAAGACTTTGAATCTATTCAGAATGTATAGGATATGCTATGTACCCCCAAGTCCTCATACTTTTGATGGGGCTGAGTCTGATGCTTGTGATCAGTTTGCTGTCTAGCACCAGGATTAATGACGTGACTGCTACACCCGCCCAGGGGTGGAGCTGAGATACAGTATAAGGGAAGGCGGGTCTCCCTCTTGCTTGCTTCCCGGCTTCCGCCCTCTCTCTCGCCAGCGCGGATTGCGGCTTGCAGCTTGCAGCCACCATGAACTGTAGCCCCGTCATCCCATGCTGCCTTGGAGCCCACTTTATGGACTGAAACTCCCGAGAAACTGTAAGAATAAACCTTTCCTTCCCTAACTTTGGGCGTCAGGTATTTTGTCTCGGCAACGAGCAAAAAGTAACCAAGACACAGAACATCGAGGTGGCCACAACAGCACAGGTAAAGACACTCAAGAAAGAGGACTCCGGAGCTGCTTCAGAAAGTGGCGAGGATGCTGGGATGGGTGTGTTCACAGCAAGGGAAAGCATTCTGAGGGAGATTAATGGTAATGCTTCCTTTGCTGAAATAATTTTTTTAAAATTTGAACATTCACTGTATTTTGGTCACATTTCATGTATGACCTCTTTCATCCCTCGATGGCATTTAGGGGAATTACTCTTTTTATCTCCAATTTGTAGTAGAGAAAACAAAGACATAGCACTGAAATAATTTTTGAAAAATCAAAGAGCTGTTAAGCACCAAAGCGTGGTAGGAAGTAAGACAGATGTGAGGAGCCTTTTTCTGGGCAGCAGGGTCTGTGCTGACCCATGGGACAGTTGGAGGAGCAGGGGGTCAGTCTTTTTCCCTGCTGTCTAATTTCTGTCTTGTCTTAAGCACCAGTGCTGGGGATTGAAACCAGGACCCCTCTGGACACGAGCTGTACCACTGAGCTACACCCCAGCGGACCACGGCCCCTTCTCCACCGCCCTCCCGGGAGGCTGAGTGCACACTATGGTCACGTGGGCCCATCATTAGGGTCCTGTGGCTCACGTCCCAGCCACAGTGGCCAACCAGCTAAGATTCGCGACTTCACTGTTTCCTAGCCGGAGGCTCTGGGTCTGAAGAAGAGTGTGAGCAGGAGGCAAAGGCAAAGTGGTCGTCACTGTGAGCACACTGTGTAGGGTGGGGAGCACGAGTCACACGCCTCGGGAGCCCCGAACTGGGTCACGTCTGCTCTAACCGAGCATGGAAACACGACAGCATGACTCTGCAGGACGCGGCTCCCGCCCTGCTCTGCTGTGTGCATGACCCAGGCGAGCAGCGCGGGGCCGGTGAGTGCGTGGGTGGCTGTCTGGTTCCGAGTTCACACCGCCAGCTGCTGTCACCCAGCCTCCCGGCCCTGCCTCCGACTGTTAGAGAGCAACGAGTCATTCTTTCTCATGGTGACTGTGCGCACCCAGCATGAAGGCAAGGGAACACCACCCCCCGAGTGGCACCGAATGACACCCCCCAGCCTGGGGTCAGATAGGAGCTGCTCACCCAGTCTATCCGTGAGATCTTCCAGGGCAGACAGGAAATGGGGTCAGCATGCGAGGGAGGAGGCGAGAAGTGCGTCTCTCTGAACTGACGCCCTTCTCAAGTCTGTCGTCACCACGCTAAGGTTCTCAGAAGGCTGGAGTCTCAGAGGTGGTGGGGTTCCAGCCACTCTGAGTTTCAGGAGACCGAGCCCTACAGTGAGAGAATATGACTCACGATCCAGTGCGCAAAGCATCTACACTGGAAAATCATGGGGAGAAAAGTGAGGTAGGCAAGAATATTCCTCCACCACCCTCTCTTCCTTCCCACACATTCATATCAATATGGCAGCCTGGATTCATGAGGAGAAGCCGAGGGCCACTTCTTTCCTCCACCAGGAAATTTCCGACTTCCTCTCTCCTGGTGGGGAAAAAGAGATCTTTCTATTCCTCCTCCTCTGTCACTCTCTCGTGCTTACCATTCTGTTGGCAAAATCTCAGACTTGCTACTCTGTTAGAAAGTGGTGGCACATGCCTGTAATCCCAGCACTTGGGAGGCTGAGGCAAGAGGATTGTTGCAATTTCAAGACTAGCCTGAGATGCAAAGTGAGCTCAAGGCCTGCCTAAACTAATTAGTGAGACCTGTCTCAAAAAGATCAAAAAAGAAAAGAAGACGAAAGCATTTCTGAGTCTGACTTAGTCAGGAAAAAGCTGTCAGACAAGTTGCCTCTTTGGATTCCTATTAGAACCCCTGGAAAATGTGTCACCACGGATTCTGAGATCTGGGTGGTGGGAGACTAAAGTCTGACACGTGAGGACAAACCCCTAATCCCAAAGAATGAGCAGCAGCTCTAAAAGTCAGCAGACCTGGGCTCAAATTCCGGTTTTGCTATGTCAGAACTTGAACGAGTTACATAACCTTTCTAAGCCTTGATGTCTTCTGTCTGAAAAACTGGAATGATGATGATTAGCTTGCAGATTAACAAAACTAAAAACATGATGAAGTGGCAGGACAACATGGGAAATTAGGTCTTGTTTCCGATGAGTCTTTTCCAACACCAAATAAAGCCTCCTACACCTTCCGCTCCTGCATTCTGCTCCACCAAGGAACAATCAAAGCCAAATGAAAAGTTTAGTCTAGACTTCATACCGGCGTATTTCCTGTGTGTTTCCATCTTATTTATATCTTTCACATTAGGAAGATAAAGGACCGGGGAAAGGCAGTGGGAGTGCCCAGCCTTGTGTCCCAGCGCATAGCCCCGCTCTCCTGGGGCTTGCTGGAAGTGGCCAGAGGCTGCCGGTCTCTTCCTCCCAGGATGCAAAGCAGACAAACTCAACAGAGGAAGGGACATTGTCGTTTGAGCCTGGCCAGGTGTGTGCTCACCTTCGAGGCGGCAGGGGTCAGATTTCAGGTTCCTGGAGCAGGGCACCGAAAGCACGCGGCTGGGAAGCCACGGTGGTCACACCCAGGACAGCCCCGTCCACATACAGGCACAAGGGAGCCCATGCTCGGGGACTTTAAAGCTCCTCATTACTTCCCTGAAATATTTAACTACTTGGGATTTGTAGGAGGGTTGATTAAAAACAGCAGCATTTAACAAATGTGCTACAGTGAAAGACACATCGCCTCGAGTCCCCCTCGAAATACTTCCTCTCTCTTCTAACGCGCATCCCGGGGTTCACGTCACTCTCTGGAGCCACTCTGGAGTCCTTTCCTGCGTGGCTTCAGCTGTGCTGTCACATCTGCCTCGAGGTCCTGAATTGATTCAATGATGTCGACCTTCTGACTTCGGGGGAGAGCCAGAGTTTCACGGCATCCCAGCGGTGAGTAAGGTGGAGGAAGAAGGCATCACGACGATTTTATGAGCCCATTTTCCATTGACTGACCCCCACCAGCAGCATTCACCATATTTTTGACCCACCTCGTAAAGACCTGGAAGGTGACTTCCAGAGTGGCTTGCAAACGTGGCAAGCATGATGGGATAAGTGTGTTCAAAGGGACGGTGGGTGTTTTGAGGGAGATCTATGACAATGTGTCTTTCATTGCAATAATTTTTACAATTTAAATCTTGACCATAGACCTTGACTACCCCTTATATTTTGCAGGGGAAGTCGCTGGGACAGCGGGAAGTGCGCTGGAGGTCGGGGCGTGGTTCCCGACACCTCCCAAGGACAGGTTCTGGGCTGGCCACTCTCCTGCCCACTGGTGTGCTGTCCCACCAGCTTCCCCTGTCCCTGTCCCTGTGGCCGTAACTGCCTCCTACGCCCGGAGGAGCGGAGATGGGCCGAGGCCCGGCAAGTGCCGGCTGCACCCGCGGAGGCCCTGGGGCGTCTCCGCCCGCCTGGCTGGACCTGTGTCTCGGCAGGGAAGTCCCTCCTCCATCCGTCTTTGCTGCTTGACCTCCATCCGGTGGAGAGGCACCAAGAGCCTCAGGTTCTCCTGCACGTTGACTTGGGCCTGGGCCCACGGGAAGGGACATTCCTGGCGTGACTGCCCATACTCTGTCCCCAGGCAAGGCATACCTCGGTAGCTTGGCTGTCGCAAGGGTCTGCACTTGTTTCTCCAGGACCCTCAAGTCCCGGGCTGCCCCAGAGCCGAACGCTGCCCTGTCCAGGGCCGTCTTCCTTCTCTGTTTCTCTCTCTGCGCGACTTCGGGCACTTGATGAGGATGAGCTGCAAAATTCAGATCATGTAATTCCGGGGATGCCACTGATGAGTGAGCTGCTCTGATTTATTTTAAACTACGGTTATGCAATATAAACACAAATGGGAAAACTTATGCTATTAATTTAAAATGTTAATGTTTCTTACCATGGAACATTAAACAGCAAACAGAAAACACCAGGCCAAGAAAGAGACTGTGGGACACGGAGTGTACATGTATGATCCTTCAGGGGACGGTTTCTCTGCTTTGTGAACAAAAACTCACGCTTTTGAGCAGTCTCATGTTACACGAATTGTACCACCAGCCTGATTGGGGCAGAGGTGAGCTAACCGTCCTCCTAGACGCAGGCTTTGGCCATTCTGAGACCCTCCTCCAATGAGGGAACAATTTTCTCTACGCCTCAGGGCGCTTGACTTATATTTCTACACTTACATATTTGTAAAATTTTATTTTGCCCTAACCAGGTTGTTCATTCTCCATGAAGAAAAATCCCACCTTGTTTTTTTTTTTAATCTAACTCCTCTAAGTCCAGTTACTGCTTCCACCATGAAGAGGTCCTAATTTTGGCTGTATGCTTGAAAATCAGAGAAATGAGGAGATGTTTAAAACGTCCTCTGGAAGCTGCTTGTTTTGTTATGGAAACAAGAACATTGAAAAAAAAGATTAAACAGCCTGGGTCCGATTTCCCTCCCAAGCTGGACCAGAGCCCCAGCTCCCCGGGGAAAAGCATCCTACCCGGGACCCCAGCAACGCTGGTGCCCCCCATGCCCAGCGTGCCATCTTTCCCCGGCCTCGCTGTATGTCTCTGTGGGGTCAGCGGTCCCTGTCCACGCCGGCGGGAAGCCATGCACTCGGCATCAGGCTAACTCTTCCTATTCCCACGCCAATGCGATGGGTCTTCCGGTCTCTTCGTTTCTCGTGGCCCAACGTTCACATTCAATTCATTTTCTTTCATATTGTGCTACACATCTCTGGTCACATTTCTGCATCTCCACTTTTCCTCTTTGCCCCCTCTGCCCACCATTTAATTGATAAGCAATCTTCAGCTATCCGACAGGCCGACTCCGTTGTATGTCATCATACTGGGGACCTGATAAAACAGTTCCACTCAAACACCGTTTTTATTAGCGAAATTTCCCAAAGCCACAGTGAGGTCTGTCTTCCTACCCGCAAAGATGGCAAGGTGAGAGAACAGGATTTTGTTTGTTTGTTTGTTTCTTTTTTAAATAAAAGCTAGAAGACAAATGCAAGCCAGGAATTAGAGAAAGTAGAATCCACGCGTGCCCCTGGTGGGAGAGTGAAAGGGCCCGTGTGGAAAACGGTTCGGTGGCTCCTCAGAAAGCTAGGAAGACTTCAGTGACCCAGCAAGTCCACGCCCCTAAAGATGGGCTGTGTGCAGACGACGCTGCCCATGATGCCACGCGCTGGGGACTCAGGGGTCCCTCGGCAGATGGAAGGCTGGACTCCATGTGGCCGGCAGATGCGACAGGACGTGAAGCCCTGCACCTCCCCCACGTAGGGGGAGATGCCGCGCTGAGCGAGGGTGGCCAGACACTAGTGCACGGGCGTGGTGCTACTCCCCTCCCCGGGGCAGGGGGCCACAGGGACTGAGCGGAGCAGGAGGTGTCTGGGGCCTGGGGCTCCAGGGAACAGGGAGGTGGCTTAACGGGCACAGAGTTTCTGGTTGGGGTGATAAAAGGGGTTTGGAAATAGATGGTGGCTTTAGTTACCCAACACTGTGAACAGAAAAAAATGTCACTGAGCGGCACACTTCAAACTGGGAGAAATGGCAAGCTTTCTGAGGTGTGGATTTTCCTATATGTAAGATTCTTTCTAGAAGCATGCATGTGTACTAAAGCCAAAAAATCCTTTCAGCGGATTGTTCGAAATTTAAAATATTAGCAATTATTCTTGGTACAAGTGTATATGCTATATTCGTTTCCTTAGCTGTAGCTATTTTAGTATGATGTTATTTTTTTTCTTAAAAATTTATTAATTTAACTACAATTAAGCTGGGCGCAGTGGCACAGGCCGGTAATGCCTTCTGCGAAACTGAGGTAGGAGGGTGAGACGTTTGAGCCTGGCTTTGGCAACTTAATGAGACCTGTTTCAGAATTTTACCAAATGAAGAGGGGGGATGTAGCTCAGTGCAAAGGCCCTGGACTCCATCCCTACGCTGCAAAGAAATGCATTTTCATAAGATTATCTGAAGTCTTTTAATTTTATGATTCATAAATTTTGAGTTTTTATGACTTTAATTGACTGCTGTGACCCATAATGTTTTTCATTGAGAAAATACTCTTTGTAGTATTTGACAAGCCCAGACCAAAATTGAAATTTGCATATTGAAATTGTAGTTATCTCAGGTCAAATACTTTCACAGATACTATCTTTTGGAACTCTTTAGTGTGATTTTCTTTGATGCACATATTAAACAAATTTTTCCAAAAAGTTGTCACCATATATGATTTTTTGAGTGTTTTATTTATATGCAAATGTTAAAAAGTGTAAGCTTTCTCCACCCACCCAATTTTGGTACAGAATACTAATTTATTCAGTTGAAAGCAACTACATTGAGAGTTTTTCCCCATACTGAAATTTTTTTTTTTTTTTTTTTTTTTTTGCGGCACTGGGGATTGAACTCACAACCTCGCGCCTGCCAGATAGGCACTTAAGCCACTGAGTCAAACTCCCGGTCTTGGTTTTTTGAGGCAGGGTCAAACTATGTAGCTCAGGTATTGTAGCCCAAGCCGGCCTTGAACTCACAACGCTCCTCCTACCTCAGCCTCCCGAGTGCTGGGATTAAAGGTGTGCGCCACCATGCGTGGCTCAAATTGAAATATTCTGAATCAAAATTTAATGCTTCAGAATGAGATATTATTTATCACTGAAATTCTCATTTCCACTCTCATTTTTGCAGGGATGAAGATAAGTGATTCCCTATTTCTAAATATTCTCTCCTTTATAACTACAATCTGCTGGAAATTTACACTTTTTGCTGCTCCAATTGTTACATACTGTACTGGCATTAAAAATTCCCAACTTATTATACATCGAATGCAATTAGTAGCTAAAGGAACCATTTACAAAAAATGTTAGAGCCACTGCAGGTTACAAGGAGAGTCCCCCAAAAGCTGAAACACTTCTAAATTGCAATTGCTGATGAGCAATAAAGAGAAAATAAATTAAACAAATTGTGCCATGAAAAAGTAGTTTGGTGTATTCAAGAGTATCAATATCATAAACTCTGTTATAGTTTTTAATATATATTCCTTTGTTAATATATTCATAGAGTTCTAGTTAAATATATTAAAATGCCCTTAATTGGTAGAATGGTAAACTTGTTCACCAACAATTGTAAAGTATATGTGTTACAAACAAATCCACTTCAGATCCATAATTTCTTACATTTAGTATAGAATCAAAGTTTATATCACATATCTGTCATCAATATTTGTATTTATACCATCACAAAATATTTTCCTTTTCAAAGTCAAAACTTTTAAACTAAATTCCCAATAGCATTCATAATGCCAACCAAATGAACTTTCAAAAAAAAAAAAAAGATTTACTTAGATTCTAAGAATTAGATTTTTTTAAAATGATTTTTTTAATTGATCATTTTTTAAAAATGATTTTTTAAAAAATGACCATTATTGGAATTGACTTTTATTTGAAGCATCTGATAATACAGATATAAAGCAGCATCATTTAATTGATTGAGAATTTCTCTGCCCGATGGAATTAACAAGTTATCACGTCACCTTGGGCTTGTGCACCAGAAAGACTGCACCTGCACTTGGAAAAGTCATGGTCACAGCGGAGCAGGCAGCACACCTCCTCTCTCTACCTATATTCAGTCATCACAGTCAGTTTTCTGATAAATCTTAAGTTTTGAAATAACTGATTTTTTCAGCAGACATCTGTCTTCTGCTTTTCCTTTAGTTAACATTTTATGTGTAAATTATCTAATCAACATCAACTTTGTGAAACAATAATTCAGTCCCTAATTTGTTGTCAAACATGTACTTGTGGTTTTTTGAGCTTATGGCTGCTGAAAGGGTTTATTGCTAATAAAAGATCACCATTGAAAAATAAAATTAAATAATAGCTGTAGACAGGCTGCCTATAAGACCACTGCAGGAAATACTGAGAGTTCGCGCTTTATCTTCTAGAACAAGACCACCGCACCCCACTCGCTCTCACGCATGTCTTACACGTTAGCCTTCACCGGCCGTGCTTTCTCCGAGTCAGACCATCTCCTGTGTCTCAGGCTGACTCAGCTGCCCGGTCCAGCACATGTAAGAGCAGTTTCAAGTACTTCTCCCGATGGCTTCCAGCAGCCTAAAGGACTTAGCTCTCAGTACTGCCGCGCTGATCTATCGGGAGGGTCCTGTCTGTGGTTCTTGGATGGGACTGCTGTTGGAAGTGAGTCCCAGGTTAAGAGGAAAATCTGCACACTAACTTTCAAATACTACAAAAAATCAAAAAGACAAACAACTACAACAACGAGATGGCCCTAGTAGCAGCTACAAGTATAAAGTAGAATCACTAATTTGTTAAAAATGAAAACTCTAAGACAAATGATGACACAGACAGAATATGCAGTCGGTGACTCAAAACTTAGAATCATTTCCACTTAAACCCAAGTGATGATTTCTAAACATAAATTCGATCTTGTCCTTCCTCTTTTTCAAGTTCTTCAGTGCTTCCACATGAGATGCACTCAAGCATTCTGCAGTGCCCGGAAAGCCCTCCTGAGAGGGACCCTCTGTCCCCCAGCTCTGACTTCACTCCAGAGAAAGCCAGGGGTGCAGGGTGCACTGGCCGTGTGGCTGGGTCACTGAAGCAACCGCCATGAGTTCCTGCATAATTGATTAAAAAAAAAAAAAAAGACAGCACGTAGTCAGTGCTGAGTCAGTAGTAGAACAAGAGCTGCTGAAAGTTGCATTTCAACACACAAGGAGACAGCCTGCTCTTTAGAGCCATTAGATTTCACTAAAGATACGTGTTCCAGCTTCCCAGGAGCAAAAGCAGGAAGGGTCAGAGTTTAGGTTAGGATTAGGACTAGGGTGAGATCGAAACCTCTGGGGCTTGGGAAATGCGTACTGACTACTGCAGTCTGCCTGTGGGGTCTATGTAAGGGCTTGCAACCAAACTGAAAAGACCCAGGGTGGATTTTGCAGAGGTCTGAGATTCCAGTCTGGGGTTTGTCTGCTTTATCTTGTAGGCCCTGGGAAGCCATAAAGAATTTGTAAGTGTGCTATGCAGTGCGCTTGCCTAGCACGTGCAAGGTCCCAGGTCTCATCCCCAATACCAAATAGAAAAGGAAAAGACATATGAGCCAGTGTTTCATAACCCAGACGGTCCCCAGGTACAATGGTTTGCCTTACAATTTTTGAACTTTACGATGGCGTGAGAGCAATACATGTTCGGTAGAAACTGCCCTTTAGAATGTAAAGTCTGGATCTATTCCAGGGCTCAGTGTGTGGGTCACCACTCTCTAAAGATTGCCTCTGCAATCCAAGTAGGGGTCCTGGACGCTGCACAGAGACTGTGGCTGAGCCATGGTGCTCAGTGTTTGGTGTATTTCATGCATTTTCTTCTATTTTCATTTTGAAATGGGTTTATTGGGACACAATCTCATTGTAAGTCAGGGATGTCTGTATAGCTGGCTGGAATAGTTTTGCTGAAAAACGTACTGGGAAACCTGGAGCTATACCTTTCCTGCAAACACAGCCGGATCTGGTGTCTATAACTACACCCACAACCTACAGAATCAAAATAAAACAGGTTATTAAAGTCCACAGGTGGCCCAGACATTCCTGGGCAGTTGAAGCATACCCTACTGATTTTTTTTTTTTAAATGTGTGCAGTGTTAAGCTGTCAGTAGTTGGGATGGGATTGTCAATCTGTTCAATAGCAAGTCTGATGCAGCCGCGGTGGCAGTACTGCTCAGGCTAGCTTCCCAAATACGACTTTGAGAGCTCTTGCTGCATCGGGGTGCCCAGCTGCCCTGTGGCCCCATGCCCCCCAGGCAACTTACTTCCTGCTCACTCTCCCTCTCCCTCCTCACACGCGTTTGCACTGTAGCAAATGCTGCCAGGGCTCCGAAATGAATGACTGACCGCGCGCAAATCTGTCACAAGCTGTGTCATTAAATACAGCACTGTGGTGATGACCGTTCCACTCCCGCGGCCTCCGCCTCCCTCCCCCTGACCTGGCTGCCTCCCATTCCAAGTGCGGGGAACCATTAAGGGCACCGCAGCCTCCTTTCTCCATGAACGCGGTGGTGCTTGCTGACACACAACCTGTCCCGTGTATCCGTCTTGCAGCTGTGTTGCCACACGTGTGCCAACCTGCCCTACGAACCCGTGCCTGCGGCAATCTGGGCGGAGCCCACTTAATCTGTTCCAATGGCAAAGGGGACGCACATGGTAAGTGTCACAGTTCAGCAATAAAATAATAGTGCTCTGTTATTGAACTGACGTGGCCCACAATTCTACTTTAAAAATATACCTCTGAAATTTTCTCCTACGCCAAAAGACTTCCGCCTTCCCAGAGATGCAACGAGTAATTTTGCTTATTCAGAGACAGTGCCGACCATTTCGTCTCCCACCCGCGAGACTGACAATTTGTTCTGGAAGAAGCAAAGCTGACAGAATTGCACACATTGGCCACCAAAACTTGCCTCAGCTAAGACCAAGTTGCTGAAACCTTTTCTCTATCTTTGAGATAGCAGACTTTCCTCCCCGACTAGTTTTTTGTTAGAATTCAATAGAAGAAGAAAAAAAAATACATCCAGAAGAGTTTGCTTCTGCCCATGACAGTGAATAATTTCTCACAGCTTGCTTGGGTACACTGCCTGGTTTTCATCAGTTGTTTTCTGTGCCCACTCTTAGGAACCTTGGCTGTGGTTTATTTGAATGCAAAAGATCCACCCAGTGCATTATGGGAACGAGTCCCATACATATTCCCAAAAGAGCCTCCTCTAAATATTTTTAGAGTAAGATAAAAGCATTTAGGACACAGTGAGGTACTGACATTATTCAAAAATTTATCCAACTCCAATCATGCACTGTTGAGTCTGGACATGCAGGCCCTGGGGTACCAGACCTGCTGGCCCGTCTTGGCCACCACCCAGTACCCTGTGTGACTTGGAGGTGGTCTTTTCCACTGCCCTCTTCTCACAGTGTTACGTGCACAGACAGGAGGGGAGGACGGGGTGGGAAGAAGTCCCATCATCTCTTCTCGACAGGGTTTCTCTGTGTAGTTCAGGCTGGCTTTGAACTCACAGCGGTCTTTCCTGCCTCAGCCTCCTGAGTGCCAAGATTGCAGGTGTGCACCATTGTGCACAACAAATAGTTTTTTTGCTGTTATTTTGAAACAGGGTCTCCCTACATAGTACAAGGTGGCCTCAAAGTTTAACTTAAGAAACGAGTTACATACAGTGAGCAAATCTGAAGCAAACAACTTAATGAATATTTACTTTTTGTTTGTTTGTTTGTTTTTGAGGTAGGAGTTGGAGATAGGGTCTCACTGTGTGACCCAGGCTGGCTGTGAACTTGCAGTCAGCCTCCTGAACTCGGTAGTTGCGGTGTGTGCCCTCCCGCCTGGCTGCCCTTTCGGGATAGAGAGAGTAACGTTTTAAACCATTGTGTGTTTCTGCTGCTGCTCCCTAGTCCTCGACAGGGAAACCGGGTCAAAGCCAGGAACAGCAGGGAAGGTGCACGAGAAGCTGCCCGGACGGCCGTGACCACTTCCGATGTCCCCGGCAGATGGACGAGAGCCCAGCAGCCACCGTGCCTCGGTCCGGGGTCTGAGATGCCCGAGTCACCTGGGCCCTTTCTCAGCCTCCTGCCCGCAGGAGAGCAGATGCGTGGGCCCTGTAGGCGGCTGCTCAGCCCCGTCCGCCCCGCGCCCCCCCACTTCTCCGGACGCCCCGTCTAGGACGGGAGTTGGGTTTGCAGCGAGCAGATCTGCTTAGGACGAACAACAAAAGGCAGGGTTTGCGGCCCGCTTCTCTTTCTCAGGGCATCTTCCGACAGGGCCGGCGGCACGGCTCTGCGACAGGATGAAGGAGCTGGGGTCTGATCCAGTGGACAGAAGATGTCACAGTCACCCCCACGCCGCCTCCACGTCCTTGCTGTCCCAGGGGGGCAAGGAATCCTGGGGCTGGGCATTCAGAGCCCACAGGGAGGCGATGAAGGAGCCGTAGTCTCCTCCAGGAGATTCATTCTCTCCGGGACTGTCGCCGGCTGTGGTCTCAGTGGTGGCTGCAGCATCCGGAGTCATCCTGGAGCTGAGGGTCTGGGTGACTCTGGAATTGTTGCTCATCACATAATCAGTGAGTGCTGTATGACGACCCACCAATCCTGCAGATGCTAAAGGAGACACGAATGGCACTTGCGCTGGACTCTGAGTCTGCTAGGATTTCACACTTAGCAAACCTAGGGATGAGGGGCCAGAGAGCCCCGAACAAACAAACAAAAAAGAACGGGCTGCATTCCCTGATGGGTACATCCTCTCCATGACAGAATGGTTTTATTTCTCCTCTTTCTCAAACTGGCTTTTATTTTTAGGGGTGATCCGTCATGAAAAATGCATGCTTCCTTAAAACCTCATTACGATTGTGTTTTGAATTTGAGCCCTGTGAAAGAATGAGCAGCAGAAACCGAACTGCACAGCCCGCACCTGTTGTTTATAGCGAGAAGAGAGAGGGCCTCACTTCCCCGCTGCTTCTACTTTCCTGTGTTTCCCGACAAAGCCCTAAATCCTAAACTTCTCAAATGCTCACTAAGGAAATCTGACCACCAGGCCCAAAAGCTACTGAAAAATGCCTACCCTGGAAAATGTGACTAAGGTGTTATTTAAAAATATAAGCTTTGAGCTGGGCGTGGTGCACATGCTTTTAATCCCACCACTTGGGAGACTGAGGCAGGAGGATCGTTGTGAGTTTGAGATCAGCCTGGTCTAAAAAGTGAGTTCAAGGCCAGCCTGAACTGCATAGTGAGACCCTGGCTCAAAAAAATAGGGCTGGGGATTTAGCTCAGTGGCATAAGCACCTACCTGGCAAGCGCAAGGTTGTGAGTTTGATCCCTAGTACCAAATAAATAAATAAACAAAAATATGAGCTTTAAATGATTCACTTAGACCCAAAAAATGAAATATTTAGGAATCAATCTAACGAAAGATGTGAAAGACCACTATACTGAAAACTATGGTACTCTGAAAAAGGAGATTGAAGAGGATATTAGAAGATGGAGAGATATTTCATGCTCTTGGGTAGGAAGAATCAATATATTCAAAATGGCCATACTTCCAAAACTGTTATACAGATTCAATGCAATCCCAATCAAAATACCAATAACATATCTTACAAAATTACAGAAAACAATCCTAAAATTCATCTGGAACAAGAAGAGACCTAGAATAGCAAAAGCAATCCTGGGCAACAAAGACAAGACAGGGGGCATCACAATTCCTGACCTGAAATTATACTATAAAGCCACTGTGATAAAAAAGAGTGTGGTACTGGCAAAAAAACAGACCCAAGGATCAGTGGAATAGATTAGAAGATCCAGAAACAACTCCAGACACACTAAGCTATCTTATCTTTGACAAAGGTGCCAAACACATTCACTGGAAGAAAAATAGCTTTATTAATAAATGGTGTTGGAAAAACTGGCTTTCCACATATCAAAGATTAAGATTGAACCCATATCTTTCACCACATACTAAGTTAAAATCTAGATGGATTAAAGATCTCAACATTAAAACAGAAACATTAAATCTGCTGGAAGACGGAGTAGGTAAAACTCTTGAAGACATTGGTGTAGGCAAAGACTTTATGAATAAAAGCCAGACTGCACAGGAATTATTATGAAGAATCAACAAATGGGATCTCATCCTACTGAAAAGCTTTTGCACAATAAGAGAAACCACCAACAGTGTAAAGAGACTACCCACAATCTGGGAGAAAATGTTTGCCAGCCTTCCCTCAGATAAAAGATTAATATTGAAAATCTATAAAGAACTTAAAAAAAAAAAAAACAGTCCTCCAAGATTTAAAGACCCAATCCAAAATGGGCATCTGAGATGAACACACACTTTTCAGATGAAGAAGTATGAACAGCAAATAAATATGTGAAAAAATGTTCAACAGCACTGGCCATCGGAGAGATGCAAATGAAAGTAACACTGAGATTCCACCTCACCCCAGAAAGAATGGCTAGTATTAAGAAGTCAACCAATAACAAATGCTGGAGGGGCTGTGGGCAAAAAGGAGCCCTTCTCCACTGTTGGTGGGAATGCAGGCTGGTGCAACCACTGTGGAAGTCAGTGTGGAGATCCCTCAAAAACTAGGATTGGAGGTTCCATTTGACCCAGCTATCGCCCTCCTGGGTATCTTCCCGAAAGGATTAAAAGCATCCTACCACAGCGATGTATGTGCATCTAATGATTATAGCTGCCCAGTTCATAATAGGTAGATCTTGGAAACAACCTAAATGTCCCTAGACTGAGGAAAGAATAAAAAAGATGTGGTATTTCTATATAATGGAATACTACTCAGCTATGAAGAATGATAGACTAGACATTTTCACTCTTAAATGGATGAGTACTGAAAATATACTTCTCAGTGAACTAAATAAGTTACACATATGTAACCATTGCATTGTTGCACTGGTGTGATGAACTGAAACAAAATCTATGTATATAAAAAATTAGTTAAGACAGTTAAAGGAAAAGAATTTTGAGTGAAAAGTAGTTTCCTCAGGGTCATCTTCAGATTTCATTTTTAATGCGAAATGTTTATTTGAAAACAGTAGAACAATCATAACAAAAAATAGTCAGGTTCCTCTTGATTCATTGAGGCAAAAGTTTTGTGCTAATAATTTGTTGGATAATGTTTCATGTCTATATTTTTTATCCTAAATAATTTCTGTGAATATAATAATATGCAATGTGCTGATGATTGTTACTCTCTTATAGGCTGGTTGTGAAATTGTTATGCTTTGGTTTCCTACTTTCTTTTTGTTTAAAATTTAAAAAAATAATTGAGAATATAAAAATAAAATAAAATAAAATAAAATAAACAATTCGCTTAGATCAGAGATGCGAGGGCACTAGCTTTCCCTAGACGGCGATCCAAGTTCCTGGGTGAGGAAAGGCCTCGAACCAGCCCAGCCCTGATCCCTGGCTCCCTGGCTCCCTGGTCACCACCAAGTTGACTGTGGACGCTTCCCAAAGGGCACTGAGTTCTGGTGGTGAACTGAGCAGTGAACCAGGTTGTCCCTCCGGCACATGAACCATGAGAGCGAAAACTCTGAAATCCATGATACGCTGATGGGCACAAGAATTGGAAGAGGGACCATGAAGCGTTGGGCCACACAGCTGCCTCAGGCATGTGTTGATGAAACCATTTAGGTTTATTTTTTTGGTACCAGGGATGAAACTCATGACCTCATGCTTGCCAGGGAGGCGCTGTGCCGCTGAGCTATGTCCCCAGCCTCACCGTTTAGGTTTCGGAGGAGGTGTTAAGAAGCCATGATAAAAAGAATATGCAGACTTTCATGACAGGAAGCACTTCCGCATTCAAATTTCCAGTTCTAGTTTCTGCCTGACCTTTCTCCAGCTAAGTCTCCTATTCTTAAATATTCATATTCTACTTTAGCTTTATGAGTGTTTATTCCTTACATGCAATAAGACTTTAAAAATAGAGTTGGCCTGGGGGTGTAGCTCAGTGGTAGGGGAAAAAAAAAAGGTTATGTATAACTAGTTCAAGTTACCAGCTCATAGGTAAGAACGATTTGTATGCTGAGTCAGAGTGAAAAATCATAAGAGAACCAGCAGAAAAGGAAAAGTATCTATCACATAATGACTGCTTCCTGTGTTCCTCCAGGCATTAAAAACGAGAAGACCAACAGTATTTCCGTTTTCTCTCTACCACCCCCTCCAATCAGTTTCCTATTGTGTAACTTGCGGACTGTAGAAATCCCACACTACGGCCTTGTGAATGGTCCCTCTATTAATGCTATCAAACTTAATTTCTCTACTTGGAGCAATTTAACCTGTGCCAGTGATTTCAATAAATGTAGGAGCAGAGAAATTGTTGTGGTACTCGGTTCATCTTCTCAGAACTTGGGAATTCCATAAAGATGCTCTGATTTCTCAGAAGTTTACTAACTCCTACTTTCAGAGCCCACGTTAAGAAAAATGACATCAGAGGAAATTTTGGGTACAATCAAGATGAAATGTTACCAGGCTTGGGGAAGCGCTGCTTTCACGTTAGCCTCTCTTGTTCTCACCGACGTATGCTCCTATGTCCGCGCTCTCTGCGACACCCCCGTCCTCCAGCAAACCCCTCCCATGGTACCCCCTTTCATTAGGAGCCTTGGCTTGTTTTATTTCTTCCTTTCCTGCTTACTCTGTGCTTCTCTGGACCTTTGGATGTCTCTCCATCGCTTTTCCCTTGTACCTTGGTCAGTATCTTCTACATTCAGCAATGTCTAGAAAACCCAATAGGACTGAGAAATTCAAACCACCTGCTCCAATCCTTCCATGCCACCTGATAGCTGTTGATCTCCTTCCTTAGTTTACCCAACTGTCCAGGGATGAAGGGTTCATGGAGATGACCTCGGGGAGACCTCTTGGCTCTAACAGCCTGAAACTTCAGAATGTTCCTACCAAATGGAAAATGCTTTTTAAAATTCTCTCCCATTGCTATGTGTTCTTGGAACTTAACACTGGTGCCTGGAAGGGCCTGATAAATGCCTCCCCATGACTGCTAGGCACCATGAGCACCGTCAGTATTACACTGTCATTGCCATGGAAAAATTGGAGACATATATTCTCCATGATCACAGATGGCAGGAAATGGCAGAATAGCCTGGGGAGGGCGTTTCCCATGGGACCCTGACTGATCAGATCACTCTGTACTTTCCTGGACCTGCAGATCACGAGAAAACTCTCGGGTCAGCGACTGGGGCCCTTGGAAGGTGATAGAGATGGGCGAGTGGGTGGCAGACTGGAGGAAGACTGCGATCCCATCTTTACCTGCAACCCTTCGAGTCTTCAGTGATGTCACTGCATCCATACAGTCACGACTGACTGGACTTTTCATGGAAAATAAAATGATGAAGGTGTTTGCTGGAGTGGCGCACACTAGATTATAATATCATGAACATGCCACAACCCGTGATAAGGAGGGATGGCCGTGAGAAGACAGGTTTGGGAGGTCCCAGAATCCTAGGGCACAACAGCTGACATATTGAGGATTGGAACTAAAGTCCTGCAAACCTTTAAGGAACAGGAGCCCTAATCGGCCTCTGGTTTACACATCTGTTTTCGTGTCAATAACCAACATCACAAAAGCATCACTGGTCTGCTATAAAATACATGCAATGGGTAATAAAGAGTGAATACATCAGAACTATCAAGAAGTGGCAGGATGTTATTATTCAGCCAATACCAGTCATCACAGGAAAACTTTCCTTGAATAAGGCAGGTTGCCCAGCAACACAGCCCAGAAAGCCCTCTCCTCGTACCTAAGAGAGAATTTGCCTGGCTGTGATCAGGGGCTGCATTTACCTTTATACGTACCCCAAAGTACATACTACCATCACAAATATATTATCTCTGGATCTCTGCTTTTTTTAAAAAAACAAATTTAGCATAGCGATGACATAAATCAGATCTGCTGATAAGAGGAAACTGAAAATGAACCACTGAGTCCAGCCAGTGTTGCTGTCAACAGCGGAGAGACTGGAGTGAAAACTGTCCACCCAGCTGAATGATGGGTGCTATGTAAACGCCGCAAGCTCACAGGCAGCAAGGTTGGACATTCTGTGTCGTCTGAGTCTCATCTCCTCGGCCTTCAACCCCTCTTCCCTCAGGAACCATTTACCATAATGCTAACATTACTGACCTCAGGCTGGACACACTCACATTGAAATCATTGCCTCAAAGAAAGCCGCCAGGTCCAAAAAACTATCCAGTGCTGGGAGGTGACAAGCCAGGAAGCTACAGAGAAACACAGTGCTGGGAGAACAGCTTCAAAAGGCATCTTTTACCCCTAAATTAAAAAATTTGTCTTCTCTTTGAACATAAAAGACACATTTTTACTGCAGGAAGTCAAACACCACAGAAGAGAGATTCTGGGACTTTTCCTCTCTGGCCTCTCACGAGTTTAAATACCTGCCAAAACACCCCCTCTCCACATCCTGGACAGTCATACAGGGGCCAGGCTTTCAGGAATAAGCAGGTGGGGGCCGGCCCATAAAATGTAACATTTTACCGTAGAAGTTCGGCAAGTCAAATTCACGTCACTATTGATCTGTGTGGTAATTTCAAAAGCACCATGAAACAATCCTTTCTCAGTACCCACGGGCAAGGGTTCCAGGACTCCCAGGAGGCCAAACTCCCCAGATGTCCAAGCGCTCCATGAAAATGCATGACAATGACACATAACCTATGCACAGCCCCACACAATTGAAATCATCTCTGGGTAACTTGTGCTACCTAGCACAAGTAGCATATAAATAGCTGCTATGTTACATTGTTAAGCGAATAAGAAACAAGTCGGCACATGCTCAGTACAGACTTAAGGGGTTTTTTAAAAATAGTTTTGAGCAGTGAGTTGATGCCAAGGACACGGGACATGTGGATACAAGGCTGGCTGTATTCACCTGAATGGATGGGGCATCACGTTCTCATTTCCTCTCCTGCAAATGCTGCCGTAAAAATGTTATTTATGTCAACTCTAGGCAAAGGGGTTGGGGATGTAGCTCAGCGGTGGAGTTCCTGCCTAGTGTACAAGAGGTACCGGGTTCAATCTCTGCCATTGGTGGGAATTAAAAAAAAGTCCAGGTGAGGAATCGCCTTGCTCCTTCTGGCTTAGAGGATTGGAACATAAGAAAAGTCGCTCTTCCAGTTATCGTTACTGCCCTGGGGCACAAAGCTTTGTTGGAAATCAGGACGGCCAGCCTTGGCTCTGCCAGGTAAAGGTAAAACTCCCGGAGCTTTCCAGCCTCGAAATGGATTCCCACCAATGACTCGTGACAGCCTCCATGGTCCTCTGTAGCTGAGGGTCCATCAACCTCTTTCCACATTCGGCTCGGAGTGTTTTAAACAAGAAAATCTCATGTTTACTTTTTTTTGTAACTTTTTGGCCATTTCTATTGCTTCTTTTGTAAACATCCATTTTTTTCTATTATGTCATTTTTTTTTTTAGTATGAAATTGAGAGTCCTTAGAAATACTGGTTTTTTTTTTTTAAGAAAAGAGGAAATTAGACACAGCTAAAGAAAGGTTTACTGAAGCATAACTGATGAGAAAAAGCAGCACAGAGAGGCGCTCGTACCCGAGAGAACGTGAGGGGCGGAGGGAAGCCTCGCGCAGGTTCCGGGAGCAGGAGAGCGAATGGTACCAAGACGGCACATAGGGGCCTGACGGCGGAGTCTGGGGACCTGACTGGACACCCCAGGAGCCCCGGGAGCCACAGCCGGACCAGCACAAGATGCGCACCCGCAGGCCTGCAGTCGGGGTGCCCAGCCCCGGAGCTCGGGCGGCAGGCTGCCCCGAAGCTCAGCTCCCTCTCCCTTTTAAGTATTTTTTTTTTCTTAGGTGCATATTTTATTTTTCCTAAAGTCAAGTCTAAGAATCTTCTGGGTAGGGACCTGTGTGTCACGGCCTCTGCTGTCTGATATAAGCGAACAAGGCCCCCGTGTTGCTGAAATGCAGGCGGCCCGCGGATGGCACAGACACAAACTCTTTCTCATACATTAATCCTGCTTGGTGCCACACACCAGGGGCAGGCACACGGCCCAGGGCCATTACCCCGCACCCTACTCCAGAGGGTTACACAAACCATTGCTGGCCTGGATCCACCCGAGCCTCGGTCCTCTTGAGCCAAACTCGGGCCACACTCTTGCCCTCCACACTCCCCTTTCACAGGTTTCGAGTCACTTCTGCACTTTTTGCAAAGTGCCCCAGTTCCACTCCCCGCCCCCATGACACTAGGGTTTTAAGATCGTGTTAAGTAGACCACTTAAGGGGAACTGAAATCTGAACTCAGACTGCTGGTATGCGTTGCTTTTTAAGACTCTTTCCACACTGCTCATATTTTGTGGATTTTTTACTATTCTTTACCTTCCTTGGTAAATTCATTTTTTATTTTTAGTTGATTGCCGATTATGTTTTCTAACTAGCTGTGATTAGATGTAAAAGCTATTGACTTGTGTATATTATATAAGCCCCCATTTAAAAAACCTTACATTGGTCCTAAGTTTTCCTGTTGATCAGTTGCAAATAATAGTCATATTATCGTTCATCATATGTCTTTAATCTTCTTTACTTTTTGGTAGTACTAGGGAACTAAATCTAAAACTGTCTGACTGAGCTATATTCCCACCCTTCTATTTACTTTAAAAGTTTTCACTCAGTCCAGACTTAACTTGGCCTTCTGAATCTCCTGTTTCAGTCTCCCAGAACACTGGGATTACACTCAGCTCCTTAGTCTTTTATTTTTCTAGATCAAATGGAGAAATAAAAAGATAATCTTTTAGATCGAGAACTTCCCAACACAGTATTTAGATATACTGGCATTTAAAAGTCTTGTATATCTGAAATTCAAAAATAACTAAATGCCCTGATTGCTTTGAAATTTTATTGTAGTGTGTTTTCTTTTTTTCTTTCTTTTTATGTTTGAATAAAATGGATTTGGAAAAAAAAACTGGATGTCTTATATTTTTACTTGTTAAATTTGCCCAGTTGCATTTCTAGCATCGCAAGGATCATGTCAAATGATGACAATCCTAGCAATGCTATGCTAGTTCTGATTCCCCTAGAAAAGTCTCCTCAGTGTTACATGGTTAAGGATTTTGTGGCTGCTGGTTTTGTAAGTCCAGCAAGGCTGGGGTCATTCACAAATGCGTAGCTCAATCCTAGCACAGTGCCTTGCGTAGAGTATGTGTTTAATAGACACAGGTTGAATTGATGGCTAAACTTCATTGTTAGCAAAGTCTGGGAAAGGCAAAGGTATACTTCTTACATTGTATTATCTTGAAAACCTGTGAGCCATGGTTAACTAAAAGACAAATAAGACCATGAATAATCCGATGTGAGGTTACATATAATGCACTAACAACAATTAAGAGTTCAGGTTCAGCTGCACGTGCTGGGGCTGGCACAACTGTCCTCTGAGCTACTCCCAAGGAGGGAGGGTCGCTGGGGAATGAAGTAAGATCCTACCATATTAAATAAAGCAACAGAGAAATTGGTCAGGGCTCAAGCCAAGCTGCATAGTTAGTTCACCTCTCAACTGTATTTTTCACAAACTTCATGTCTCTGGACAAACTTCCTCTGAGTTTTGGTTTGCAAACACAAAAACACTGGTAGTGCTTGCCTCAGAGAATTACTGAGGAGTGAGAAAACTCATAATAAATAATTAGCGCAGTGCCTGGGCTGCAGAATGTTAGCCAATGATAGCACTTAGAAGATATTACCATGGTTACTACTTAGGGAATGCTCAGTAGGTGTGAAACACTGTTCAAGTATTTTACATGTTTTATTTTAAATAATAATATTCACTTTTGTTTGTCTACTTCAGAAAATGAAAATTAAGAAAACAATTCAAGCTTGGGGAGGTGGTGCATACCTATAATCCGGCACTCTGGGAGGCTGAGGCAGGAGGATCACAAGCTTGAGCCCAGCCTGGTAATTTATTGACCTAGTGAGAACTCATCCCCAGACAAAAAAAAAAAAAAATTAAAAAGGGTTGGGGGTGTAGCAGAGAGAAATGACGCGGGTTCGATCACCGATGCCACATCTCCACAAAAATAAAAAAAAGATTCAGCTTTTCAGAAGTCTTACAATAGAAAAATCAGTGATTCTGGACGTAGCAGCTCCCGTATCACCGCGTGTGTTGACTTTTTATTGCTACTGCAGCAAATTGGGACAGATTTTCTGCTTTAAAATAGCACATGTTGATTATCTTACACTTCCTGCAGGTCAGAGGTCACGAGGCTGAAGTCAAGCTGTTAGGCTCGCTGCTCGTCTTTCTGGAAACTGGGGCCTCATCCGCACCCATGCTCATCCAGGCCTGCAGAGTTAGCTGCCCGAGTCCAGAGGCCACACGCAGCCCTCGGTGTGCGCAGCTAATGGGTGCAGAGTGACTTCTTTCTTCTGCTGCCTCGGCTGCTGTTAAGGGCCCAGCCTTCAGGGTCCTCACCCTACATCGTCAGGTGGTTAACGGCCTGGATTCCCCCTGCTGCAGCCCTGGTCAGGCGTCCAGCGCCGTGGGTGGGGTGTGGACGGCCGGGGGCTGGGCTCGCAGGCCAGACGTCCCCGCACCCTGCCTGCCGCACCTGGAGCCTTTGGGGATCAGCCGGTCTCCGAGCAACCCCAGGGCTGCTGAATCAGCGGGAGGCAGACCCAGGGGTCCGGGTGCGAGCTGCCCTGGCGTTTGAGAACTTGGCCAGGGTGCAGGCGCAGGGCTGGGCTTCACAAGTTAAAGGGAAGCCAAGCAAATGTGCCGTCCAAGGAGGCTCGTCTCTGCGAGGAGCCCGACTTCACGGATTCTTTCCTACGCACGTCCACGTTCGCTCCATGATATGCACTATTTCTGCTCTTCCTGTTACTCAGAAATGATGGATTTCAGCTGGGTGTTTAGTTGACAGCAATGGAAATGGTATAAGCCTGGCCAGAAGGCTTTTCACGTGTGCCTTCTGCAAACAGTCACGTCCAAGGGCCAGTCGTCACGCACGGAGGTCGATGTGTGATTAAGAGCAAATGGGGAAACTCATAACCCGCTGGCCTCGCCTCTGTCTTGGAAAGTTGGGGGTCAGAAAAGGACGTCAGGATCAGCGCCCTCTTCAGTCTTCGTTTCAAGTTGGGATGGATGAAGAGCAATGCAGAAGAGACAGGGCACAGGGGCAGCAGGGGGACGCGGCCCTGGGCCAAGGCGCTTGGACAGAGCAGGTCTCGGAGCTGGTTCCCACAGGCGGGGCGCGGGAACAGATGGCTCGCAAATGTGACTGGAGGGGAGCGACTTCCTGCCTCAAATAGTTGAAGCAAATCCTTTTATCCTCCACAGTGACATTCGACACTGTAAAGACAGTTGCGTGCAAATGAAGAATAAAGTGGCAGAAAACTTTGCAAATGAAATGGTAGAAGACTGACAATGTAGCTGCGCTGGCCCACAAGATGACATTTACCCGGGTGCATGAGCCCTTGTTCCCTGTCAGCTTTCAATTGGGGGGCTGTGTGATCACAGATACATAGTAAACTTGACGTAGGAACCATATGAGCTCTTTTGTTTTGTTTTGTCTAGACAGGGTCTCACTATGCATTTCAGGCTTGCCTTGAATTCACTGCCGGAGATCCTCCTGGCTCAGCCTCCCAAGTGCTGGGATCACAGGTGTGTGTCACCTTGCCCAATACATGACCTTTTTTTTTCTTTTTTTTTTTTTTTTGGCGGCACCGGGGATTGAACTCACAGCCTTGCGCCTGCCAGGGCAGGC
>RJWM01029248.1:0-24667 GCA_004363535.1 Dasyprocta punctata
AACAGCTCAAAGAGCAAAGACAATTGGGAGGGGAATGGGCGGAAAGGGAAAAGGGAAGAGGAGGGGATATAAACCTGTATATGTGTATATGTAAGATAACTAAAAAGAACACTGCTGAATGTATTCGTTATTGAGAGGGAACAATTAATACTCATATGATTGGATCAATCTTGCATGTCTATATCTGTTAATGTAAGAAGCCATTTTAAAGATAAAGATGCGCAAATTGCAACCATTGTCAAGCTTCTATCTTCCGGCTTTGTAAACCTCCAATGTTGTGTATTTACGCTAGTTGTTTGTTTGTCTCCTTTGCTTGTTGTTTTTACTATATATGTCGTTTTTTTTGTTGTTGTTGTTGTAGTTTTTGTTTGTTTTGTTTTTCTTCGCTCAAATAAAATAAAAAAAAAAAGAACTCAGATAGTTGGAATGTAGAAACCAAATCAAATTCAAAAGAAAATGGGCATCAGTTTATACAAAGTAGGAAGTTATAACAGAAAACCTCAAAAAACTTGATGTGTGAAATACATCCTCAGTGAAAGAGTGATCAAAAAATTTACCCCATTTTCATCGTCTTGGACAACATAGATAGGATAGCAATTTAACTGACCTGAGGCAACTTGAGGTCAAAGAAAAGTTTAAGATTGTGAATTTACAAATAGGCATCCAAAGTCATTTAAGATTAAAAATTACAGCAAAAGTGATTGTGGTCTAAAAAATCACAAGCATAAATATTAAATTACTTGAAAATAATCCCATTTGTATTTTAACAGGAACAAACTCAAAGTCTCTGAAGACACAAACCACCATCTACCTACAACTCATTAGATTTGTGCATGTAACATTTCAAAAACTGTAATCTCATTTTCTCAAAATCACAAGTAAGTCAGCAGGAAAAGTCAACACAAGACCCAAAACTTTAAAAAGAGTAGAATTCAACTCAAATATTAAGATACATAAAATGTGTTTCAATATTGGAAATACACTAAGTATTGACTAAGTACTAAATGGTAAATTATCAACATATATTTAGGAATAAAAATTAATTAAAATATTCTGCCAAATAAAATGATATAAAAATATTCATGGTAATGTAAAAAAAAATTATATATATATATAAGAAATATGTATATTTGTTATAACGGAAAACTAAATGAATGTCCATTCCTAGGTATTCCATAGAAAATTGGAAACTATAGCCACCAGAAGATTTGCACATCAATGTTCATTGCAGTCCATTTCCAACAGGTGAATCATTAAACAAATTTTAGTATATAAAAAATTGAATAGTATTTCACAGTGAAAAGTCCTAAAATACTGATACATGCAACTAGATAGGCAAAATTCAATAACTTTATGTGAAAACAAAACTAGAAATAACTGTATACATCTTGAATAATTCCATGTAATATTGAAATCCAGAATTGAACAAGATAATGTATTGTGATAGAAATATAATAACTAATGGCCAAGTTTATGGGGGATAGTTGGATAAAAACAGCAGAGAGCTTTCTGGGGATTGGAGCATTCTATATTTAAACTACAATGGTATTTATTTAGGTAAATGTAATTGTCAATACACATCCATTTTTTGAATTGTATCTAAATTACATTTGAAATATCCATTTAGGGGTAAAATTAAGTAAAACCAAAAAAGAAGGAAAATGGTCTTTTAATAATAGCTAACACTTATTGAGCCCTAACTCCATGTTAAATTAACTCCAGTAATCTTATGAAATATGCAGGAGTAATTATTATCCTTCATCTTTCCTAAAAGTAAAATGAAATACATGAAATTGAGTGTCAACATATGCAAACTTTCGTGACTATCTAGTACATGACTTGGTTTTTAGCTTATGATGTTGGACTTTCTAGTGCACATCTACAGATGCATTAGGCACTGGCCTGAAGCTATTCACAGACAAATAAATCAGATGTTCTGAGTTCAGATCTGAGTCAGCAAAGCAAACCACTTACCTAAGAGAATTTGTAGATTTGCATCCTGGAACACTGACAAAGATGTTCAAAGTGTATTTGTTTGTGTTACCACATGAATGCAAGCAACTAGAAGAAGAGAAGATGAATAACATCACATGCTAATATTCTATTCCATAATGTAAAAAATTTTAGTAGTGAAAATAAATGTTCTACAACTATTCTCATGTATATGGTTTTCACAAAATAAAATATATAATGAAATGTGAAACTTTCAGAAGATGATGGCAATGTATTATTATATTTATGAATTATGTAAACATTTAAACTCTTCAATACATGGAGTAAACCAAGTGCAATCATGAAGAAAAATTAAAAAATATTAAAAATCCAAAATTCAAAGTGGTCATTTCTTCAGAGGAAGAACGGAGAAGCAAAGAGAATAAGTATATGAGGAACTATACAGGAATTATTCTAATGCTTAAATCCAGTTGTATAATGTGCATTTTTGCATTATTCTTTATAGATCATTATTCTCATAGATCAAAATAAATTATTGGTGTTATAAAAAACATACACATTTTTTTAAAGTAGAAACAACTTTTGTGCTTACACTAAAAAGTAAGTAGTGCTTTTTTTTCAAAGTATCAAACTTTTGCTATACATGCAGATTTTAAAGATAACATACAAGAATTCTCAAATGTTCCACTGAATTTTATATCAATAAAGGATTACATCTACCACTTCTTTATTCATTTTTAGCTTAAAATGGGGAAGATTAAAAGTAATTTTATGCTGAAATATCTTTATTTAATTACTGTAGAATTAAAACTACCAATATGTTGCTTTATTCACCACCAGTTTATGAAAGCAAATAGCTTGTGACGATTACCATTCAAACCACATAACCTGATGTTAGTGAACAGCAGACATAATAACCAACATTTTCACAGTACTAGGTACTGTTCTATATGCTTTTATATACTCCTTGACTTTAAAATATTGCCATGTCATATGCTTATTATTATCTCCTTCGTGTGGTGGTGTAGCAAAGGGACTTATGTAACTTGTCCATGGTAACACCTGTGGCTGGGAACAGACCTAAGATTTAAACTCAGGTTCTTGATTTCTAAGAAATAAGTAGTCAGAATCCTTGGTAAAACCAGGATCTAATTCGACACTTCCAAAGTACCTGGAAGCAAGCTAACACATCATTTATTGATTTATGGTATCCAAAAGCAGAGATTCTATCTGCACTGAGTGGTGAAGGATATGCATTATAAATAAATGTCCTGCTGTATGGAGAGCAAAGAATAGCAGAACACAGACTTTAAGGTATGTAATTCTCACATGTCCCAATGAGGACCTACACTGAACAATATGAGTGACTTATATTTCAGGTCTTAAAAATCTAAGACTCTTTTCTCTATTTTCCTTGCAAAAGATAGCCAAACAAAATTGTATTTGTATAAAGTTATTTGGTCTCTCTCTCCTCTCTCTCTCCCTCTCTCTATTTCTCTCTCTTCCTTTCTGATTTTATTCACCTCCAAATTCTGTTAACACTCTTCTCTTACTCTCATTCCATAAGAAACACCTGTATCAAACATATTTTTTATCTTTGATGCTCATTTATCTTTTGTAGATTTTTTCTTCTTTGTGATTAGGTTTCAAAATTCTTTGCATTATATGTTCATGTATGAAGTTTTTGTACACTGAATTTTCTTGAAAATGATGAGTATAGGTTTGCCTATACATGTCCTTGTCTAATTCTGAAAGGTTGTTTCTCCTCTGCATGATAATTGTCTTGCTTCTAAATATTCTATTACCTCAGAAAATATATCATTACTAAAATTTAATATACTATCTGTGTTATGTCTCCTAACTTTTTAGAAAGTTCTGCATTCTGGACCAATTTTTCAAATTAATCTTCTACATCACTGATTCAGTTTTCAAAGATAAATCTCTTCATTTCTGTACTGAAAATTTTATTTTTGCTATTACTTTTTATCCCATCTTTATATACCTTCCTATTCTCATCAAATTCTGTTATTTTAACCTCAGTGGATCCTATTCTGTGATTTTACTTGACATGTGTGAAAGGGGTGGCCTATTATGACATTTTATGAAGAGTACTTAACATTTGTGAAGAATAATTCTTTGATCAGATAAATTTCAAAGATCTCCTCTTTCCCTGAATGCTCACTATGATAATGTATTTTTCTTGTTTTACAATATATCCATGAAGACTCTTTTTTTTTTTTTTTTTTTAGAACCTCACTGGGGGAAAGACAGGGTTGAAATAAACCTGTTCAAAAGGGGAATTTCACAGTTGCTAGACATTCAGAGTGATTTAGCAAGTTGAGTAACTATTGGTGAACTCACCATTGAAACTCCAAATATCGGATTCAGGGCACACAGTGGTAAAATGTGACTTCCAGAGAGATCAGGTGGATCCACCTCTAGTTCTTCATTGACTTCAGGCTACACAGATTCTCTCTTGGGCTGACTTTCACGGTCTTTTGCCCCTGATTCTCACTATAAATCTGGCTAAGAGGACATCAGTCCCCATGCCACACATTGAATATTGGGCTGTGTTGAGTTAAGTAGTTCACTGTCCTTAATCTCAGTTTCCTGCACTACCTCAGAACATGGACAAAATCTAGACAGATTTTTTTTGTCAGAGCAAAACACACAAGACCTCTAGTTCAAATGCCAGTGGAGTCCTTGTTCCCAATTCAAACCTCCTGAGCTTCACTTTTAATGTTTACATTTCTATCAGCATTTTGGTCTTTGCAGCATACTAGTGCATCTCTAGATGGGAAAATAAAGAGGTGAAAGCTGAGGTCAGGTGGAGCCCTTTCTTCTGATGGGAGAAAAGGAACTGTTGAAGGACTGTATACACTCAGGGGGATGATGTCAATTTCAAATCCTTTGCCTAGCAACCTGTTTGCTAGCTGCTCTGGGCACTTGGCCTTCTCAGAACTGGAACAGCTTGTTTATGTGGCTTGCTTTGGGCTTTCTGTATTCTCAGGGTTGGCCTTGCTCTAACCTGATACTTATGATCAATCTCCAGCTTCTGCTGCTCATTGCATCCCCTACTTTTCTGTTTTGTTGTTGCTAGTGATGGGTGGTAAATTGAAGTTGGAGGAGTAGTGTTTGGATAACTCTGTAGAAGGCCTTTTCATTCATGAACACTTTTCAATTTAAGTGAACTTACTCATTTGTACTAAAGATTTTCAATTCAAGGATTTTAAGTTCCTCCATTCAGTAATTTAACCCTGTACAGTCCATTAATTCGTAACAGTAATCAGTTACCAGTGCAGCTGGCAGTTATCAGAAGGTGTTAGTGATTGTTTCTTTTATAACATTATTATAGCACTGTTTTACTTGTTTTGTGGTTATACTTTTCTGTTGGATGCCCAATACCAAGTTAAAGTGAGACCTGTATTAATTACAATTAATCTCTTGCTATCTTTCAAGTTCAGTTAAGTCTCCTTAGGAATTGCCTTGGAACCATGTACAGCACCTCTAGTACTTTTATCAGTGTCTGTCCTTTGGATGTCATAGCCATTGCTTAACCAAGTTGCTTTCTATGGAAGGCTGGGATATTTTTTCTCTCTTTGTGACTCTCCTTAGGCACACTGCATATTGTTAATCAGTTTCTTTTGTGGTCCCACAATCTCCTGGGTCAGAAGTCCAGGGACTCACTGAGTTATGGAATGTCACAGCAGAGGTTCTCTTGTGTCCTGGTTCCTAACTGACCTCAGGGAGCTGGGGCCAAAATACTGACTATATTCTTGGCACATCTACTTTTCTAGTTTTTTGGTCTCCAACCCTCAACTGTTGAACATGCAGAAGAAAAGGTTGGTAACAGTAAAATGTATCAGAGGCAGTAAGTTTAACATTATTATCTTACCTAAATATTAAGCACCTTAGAACATAAAATGGAACTGTTATTTTCTACTATCCATGTATATTTTAACATTTGAATACATATAGAATGTTAACAAACACGCTTGCATTTTACACATAAAATTAGAAATCAAAATCATATACAACATTATAATATGAAAATCATGATGACATTTTGTAACATGCCTGAATTTCCATTTGGACATTAAATACTCCTTTTATTCAGTCATCCCTATCTAATACATAAGAATATTTTACACAACTTGTTGACTTTTAGTGGGATGTACATTACATGAGTTTTTGTTAAAGGCAAAGGTCTGAATCTGAATGAAAAGTCTATCACTGCAAACAATCCCTGCATTACATTTTGGAAGACCTGGACATCTGTATCAATTAATACATGTGACACACCATAAGGTTAATAACAATCAATTGTCACAGCCATATGAATCCTTTTGTACCAGAGCATCTTTAAATCAAAAACCTTGCAGTCTGGAAAACCTAATCCTTTTGATGATGACCAACATAAATATATCACAATAATATATTTCAATAGACATTATTGGAATATTTCCCTTAAGGCTATGGTGATCACTGGAGACTCACATTAATGAACAAGAAATTGTCAAAGTTACTCCAGGCAGCTGCTTTCTTATTTGTCAGTTTGTGTCCTGTTCAAAAATCTCCTCCACCCTAAGGGATTTTTAATAGCTTAACAAATTTTGATGATTTATAAAAGTACTATTTTGATAACATTTTGACCAGCTGGCAACCCAGGTGGAAGCATGCTTTTTAAACTATAACCCAAATTAAATTATGAACAAATAATCCAAAAATACACAAGAAAAAAGGAAAAGAGAAAAATTGTTGAGCGCAAATAAAAAACAACTTTTAACTTATTGAACAAATGGACATACAAGTATATGGCTTAACAGATTGGACAGACAACCACCTTACAAAATCAACATGCACTCAAATATATTTTTGATCAAATTGAATTACAATAACTTTCTACATTTGTACAATTTATAACTATAAATAGACCAGTCTGATTTTGTTGTAGGTCAATAAGCAGAGATTCCTTAAGAAGAATTTGGAAGGAACAAAACCCTTCATCCATAACCAGTATATAGTTTTGTATTTTATTTTGTATTAAAAATAAGGGTAATTTTGTTGTCCCCTTCTTTATTGTAATTTTCAGCTTTGTTAACTCCAAGCACTCTACCACCTATTCAGAACTTTGATTTCTATTTTTGGTTACTATCCCCTGGAACTTCTGGTTAAATTCCTTCAATTAGTTCTAGATTGGGTCTAGCCCCA
Source organism: Dasyprocta punctata (assembly GCA_004363535.1). NCBI lineage: Eukaryota > Metazoa > Chordata > Mammalia > Rodentia > Dasyproctidae > Dasyprocta > Dasyprocta punctata. The sequence continues at coordinate 7,165 of RJWM01029248.1, forward strand.
TCCTTGTCTATTGACTGTAGAGCAGTCTTCAAGGCATCACTGTCATAAGACTGAGCATCAGCTTCTTGGATGGTAGAATCAACACCATCTCCATACCTGGGCCTGTGATACAGCCAGATGACATGTTTTGGTACCCAAACAGGTCATTTAGTATTCTCTGGAAAGACAGAAGCATAACCTCAACCCCAAATTAGCACTGGGCTAGGTCCCTTCCATCATCTAGTATGAAGATCTTTCCTAAGGACTTTTTCTAGCTTCTTTTTCTTTTACCTGATCAAATTGTCTTTCTGTTGTTGTAGTCTCATACACAGTACGATTTAAAAAGTTAATACCATATACCATGAAGTCTGATGTGTAAATTTTGTAGAGAAGGTTTCCCCTTTTGTTTTTGTAATTGAATTTTGAGCATATGGTGAACACATTTGTTTCTTGACCTTGAAGACCATAAGGAATTCCCATGGTAAGGGAAATAAGAAAAGTTTTACAAAATGTTTGGAAAATAGCACTTATATATACTGGGCCATTGTCAATTTTAAGTGCCAGCAGGCAGCCAAGTGCTCTAAAGTTATCCAAACAATGAGCAATGACAGGTTTAGCCCCTTTGCCAGTGTGGGCAGAAGAAAAATAAATCCTGTGGAAGTGCCTACTGAAACATGGACCTTGCATAAAAAGCCAAACTCAGGAATGTGAATGACATCCATTTTCCAGAGATGACTGAGGTATAATCCTTGGGAATTAACCCTCATAGAGAGTGAGGGAAGATCTATTATGCATGAGAAATATTGCTTAACAATTTGTTTGCTTGTTCGTAGGTTAAGTGAAACTGTTTGAATAAGACAGAAGCATTTTGATGACAGGCAGCATGGGAGGCAGAAGCCTGTTGACCAGTATCTGAGGAAGTAACAGTCCACGGTAGCAGGAGACAGCAAAAGCAGCAAGAGCAAAGAGAGGGGGAGTGTAAGCCTCTTTTTCCCCCTACATTGTAAGCAGGCCACGTCCCCAGTGTGGGTGCAGGATGCACATCATCTCTGTGCTCTCTTCCTATACTTACAAGAATGTTCACAAAGTGAGGACCCCATCCTCCCCACCAGTCCCTCAGCCAAGCTTTTAACTTCTTAAGTTGACACAATGCATCAACCATTCCAATCCACCTCTTATGAACTCAGTAACTAGACATACTTAAAAAATCAGTTTCCATATACAAAGATATGTTTATTTTTTATCATTGCATAACTTGAACATCATAACACAGGTTTAACCATCCTTAAATACCAGTTTTAAGTCTATCAACATTATATTACATTAGAACCATGACATTTCGCCCTTGCAGCTGAAGCAAGCAACATTGTTCCTCCCATTGCCCTTGTCCGGGCCAAGCTCCAGGCTTGGAGGATCTCTTTGGTTTCCTCCCCCACCTGGGGGGCCTATAAAAAGTGGTGAGATGAGCAGAAAGCAGCATTTTCTCCTTGCTAAATAACTCTTTATATGTCTGTAGAGATCCAGATACATTTGTGGTGGTTTGTTTTTGTTTTCTAGTCTTGCTCTCTTCTGCTTTTTCACTTCCTTCTGGGTGTGTTAATCTAATTTTTTTCTTCTGTAAACAAATAAACAAACTCAAGAAATTTAGCAAGCTGTATAGTGTCAGTATATAGAAAACTAAAAGTTGATATAAGAAAGCAAAAAAAAAAAAAACTAAGTAAGTGTAGTTATAGCGATTGTGAATTTGAAGCAAGTACCCTTGAAGTCAACAATTTTGAAAAACAACAGAGTTTGAGAATTTACATTACCAGATGTCAATACTTACTACAAAACCTTAGAGAGACAGTAGAATGCTGGAGTCAACCTATTATCAGCTTGTGAAAGCCAAATATTGAGTTTTTAGAAGTTTTGCAGATTAGCTGCTGTCATATTGGTTATTTGAAACTGTCTTTTTTAATAGTATTTTTAAAACAAAAATCAGCAAACCACAAATCAGGACCACACTACCCCCCAACCACTAGGAGCCTGCCATGTCAAGCCAGACCATGCATCTCAAGGAAGCTGTCCAAGATGTAGCTCCCCTACTGTTTGGCAGGGGTCTTGTGGTTCCTGCAGCCCTGTTTTAAAACAGAATCTGTTTTTAAAGGCTCATGGGGGTTTGTACCACAGCACATGAGAGCAGGGTGCAGCTTTGTACCTACACCTAAACAGATGAAAAAAGTAACCCTGTTTTTGCCTTTTCTTCTAGGCTGTGAATGAATAACCTGAGTGATAGCTGTTGTCAAGGTAGTTCTCTGAGTATGTGAGGGGTCAATATCTGCATGAATTTGAATCATCTCAGTTGAGGTAACCCACTTTTTTGGGAAAGGGACCTAAAGTCTTTTCAAATCTTTTTTTTTTTTTTTGTATTTTCAAAGGCCAATTGCTGAAAAATTAACTTTAAGGATGATTTCTTTGTAAAAAGTGGAAATCGCAGCCTGTGATACAGGAAAATTTCACTGAACAGAGAAGGCAGGAATTGCTGCTTGTGGCTAAGTTAAAGTTATCAGGGTGTCTGTGGTTCTGCCATTTTTTTCCTGCTTGGGACTTGGTTTTAAAATGTGCTCTGAGTCAAATCCTTTGTGATCATCCCATCAAATTTACAACCATTGAAGCACTCCCTAATGCAAGTTCACAAAATTAAAGTAAATACGGAAAGCAAGGATATAACAAACAGTTCCATTTACATTTGCTGTTCTTGATAACTTCCTTGCTCCATGTTTAACAACTGGTGAAATCAATACATTTCTTTCTCTTTTGTTTTTTGGAAGCCTATTTCTGCCTTTGACTTCTCCTAAGCCTATTTTTCTCTTTGGCCCTAGTGAACCTATTTTTGCCCCAAGTTTAACACTTGATGATTTCAATATCAATTCACTCCAGGGATGAATACTGACCACTACCAATGCAGTTCTCTCCCTATGTGCACACAGTGAGAAGTGTTTTCTCACCCACTGTTTCTTCTTACCCCAGTCCATGTTCAAGTGCCATAGGCTGTATACCAGCACAGCTCCAGATGTTTCTGGGGGGAAGGACAGTGAAAGAATGGAAAAATAAAGAAAAGAGATAAAAGCTGAGGTCAGGTAGAGTCCTCTCTCCTGATGGGAGAAAAGGACCTGCTCAATGACTGTAGCATGTTTATTTATACCTTCAAGAAAATGATGTAAATTTCAACTCCTCTGCCTAGCAACTTGTTTGCCTAGCTGGTCTTGGAAACTTGAATTCTCATAGTTGCAACAGCTTGTTTACATGGCTTGCTTTGGGCTCTCTGTGATCTCAGGGTTGGCCTTGCCTTAGCCTCACATGTGTGATCAATCTCCAACTTCAGTCACTCCCTACACGTCTTCAGAATATCAACTATAAGCAGTCATGAAACTCTGCTTACTGTATTCTAAGGTTTCTAGCTCACATCTTCGAACCTTTCTGAACTCCTCCAGCAAACTCTGAAGACTTTTAAACCACATAGGCACAGTGCAATTTTTAAATTAATCAGCTTTCTTATCACTGGAAAACAACAGTAGACATCCACAATATAAAGGATGGAATTTCAATTTGGCCCACAGGTCAGGGGATTCAATTCATGGTTGTCTGGTTCCAACACAGAAATATCACGACTAAAGCTTGTGGCAGATCAAAACTTCTCAGTTCATGATTGCCAGGAAACAGAGCAGGGGAAGAGTGCCATAGAGGAAGAGACAAGGAACCAAACACAGACCCAAAGGATATACCTCCATGTCTCACCAAAACACACCTGAAAGTGTGCTCCACTGAGGTCAATCAAGTTGAAGTTCCACCATAAACAACATACCATGAATTCTCATGAAGGCTATTCTTATATAATTTATGTATTATTGCTTCATGTAACTCATCACATATACTTGTTGTCCAACTGAATAATGGGTTAGAACTTATTTTTTCAAATCTGCCAATAACTGATACTTTAGTTGTTTTTACTGTTGTTTTATATTGTCATACAATTTATATTGGGATATTATCATTCTGAAATTTTATGAAAGTATGCATTAAGAACATAAGTAGATAGTTAATCATGTTTCCAACAGATTTCACTTTCAGAGGAAACTTTAACCAAAATAGGTACATAAGGAAATACTCTACTGCATACAGTTGGTAAATATCTGTTTCTTCTCCCTACATTCATTGAGTCTTTGTCTAAGCTAACTGACTTTGAGAAGCATTTGAATAACTCTGGTCCCTTTTTGTAACCTGGACATCTGGTGAATTGAAATTCAAATCACTGAGTTTAATAATTATACATGTCTGTGTTCATTTTGAAAATGAAAGAATACTTGGAATTGTGAATTTTTTTCTATCATTAGTACAAATGGAACTTACCTTATGCTAATATTTTCTAGATAGTTTGAGTAGACAGAGCAATAGTGTCCCAAGCTGACAAGCATGGGAGAGGTGTTAGAATGGAGACCAAGACTCTAGAAAAGTGTTTCCACATTACCGATTACTACTTATTCAATAAGAGAGCCTAAATGTCCCAAGGAACAGCAAAGAAAATTTTCAACAAAACCACATGCTTGTGTCATCTAAAGCATTACAGTGCATCAAGAACAGTGACCCCATTGCACATATCACATTCTCATTTATATAAATATCCCACCTTAAAACTCTCATTAGATTTCTTCTTTGCTAAACTTGAATTGAGACAAATAGCAAGTTTCCAACATGTATTAAATAAGCTGCCATGTTTTTGCATGTAAGAGGCAATATCACAGAGTCATTGCAGGAAATCTCAGGCTTACAATCTTAAGTTTATGGAAGAGGCATATGCAATGTATCTCTGGCCAAGACAGACTATTCAAACATGGACAAATATATTAATGAAATGTGTACTAATAGTGGAGACATTGCTCATACAGCAAAATGTGCACCTGTTCTTACTACCTTGAAGAATAGTATACTGTGTCTTTGAGCAAGATGTTTAAAACTGTGCTGCTTTAGATCAGACCCAGTGCTTTCACATGTTAAATACACACTCTAGCAGTGTACGCCACCCCATCTGCTGAGTAGGACATGTAATACTTTCTTTTGCTCTTTGTCCTCTTCCTTTGTCTTGTGCTTCATAAAAGAGTTTTTGTTTTTAATTCTTTTTTAACTTAGCTTGGTAGTCGTTAGCTGCCTATGTTTGTCCTTACAAAAGAGCAATGTGTCCTCCAGTGAGGTCAAAAGGTTCCTCTGAACTCACTATGTTTTAACCATGGTAGCTATTTCTGAGGAGTTACACATTTCATCTGAATCTGAAGTCTACTCTGCTAACTAATTAAAGGTCAGCTTTCAAAATGAATTTTAAACTTGATAGTAAGAGATTTTTCCACTCAGACTAACTAGTCAATGTCAGACTTTATCAGGTATCAGTATTGAGCCAAAAACTCTCTAGAATAACAAAAACAAAAGTAAATAAAATCTCACTGAAAGCAAAGCATAAGGAAGAAAACTTAAAATTAGCATTTCTATAAACAGAAGATAAATTTTTTAGCTGTCATACTATAGGAAAAAAGGCTGAAATGTGCTTGAAATAAAGTAGCATGTTTACTCCATAAAATTCCTATTTGAGCCTTCAAAAAGCATTACCAGGTTTACATAAAAACTGTACAACCAATTATCTTTGGAGAATGCCAAGTAGAAAATGTGAGCTGTGTCATAAATACTATGAGCAAGAGTTCATTCTATGTGGCTCTCTTTTTTTTTTTCTTAAAAAAAAATAATTGTACCATTTAAGGTATTAGTGAAAGTTAACACTTACTCATTTGCAGTTCGGCTAATTCTGCTTCACTTTTCACCTATGGGGCTGGTAGTTAGGACTGAATCATGGCTGATGAATATATTCAATGCACTATGCCAGCCATTGTTCTAGAATTAGAATTATAGCAATGATCAAGATGGAAAGAATCCTGCTTTCATATGTCTCACAACCTCTGAGGAAAGAAGAGTAGTTAGGAAAAGCTTAGATGGGAACACGCTATGAAGAAACAGAAACAAGGCAATATGATAAAGTGACAGAGAGTACGTTTAGCTTGGATGTTCAGAGAAGGCATCTTTGAAGTATGAGCCTTCACTCTACCTGAAAGGGAAGAAGGACTAAACCATTTAGAGTTGTGAGGCAAGAACAGTGCAGGCAGATACAACTGCAATGGCCTCAAGTGGTGTACAGGGTAGATCACTAGAACGCAATAAGAAAGGGGCGGTTGTGAGGAGATCAGAAAAGTAGGCAGGTGAGTAACACACCATGCCTGGCCTCTATGGTCATGTGCTGGGACATTCAAGGACCTGCTCACCAGATTTATAGCATGAACCAACTTCAATTTTTATAGGGCAAACACCAACAACCCCATGCATAATTTGAAGCTGTCAGAAATTTGAAAGTTCACAAGATTTCCAAAAATTTAAAGACAGTATGAACTAATTCAGCTGATGCCTAACACCTGATTTTGTTTGGGGAAAATAACAAAATATTTTCCTTCAAATTTCACCCTTCTATCTAAGGCCACACTCCTGTGAATGAACCTGATCTCATCATGTTTCCTCTTTCTGGTTTCCATTGATAGGAAAAGGAGGAGATATTCATCCTGCAGTTCATGAAACACAGATATGCAAGAACAATTCCAACTTTCCTCTGGCCCATCCAGAGGAGGAGAAATGACTTACCTGGGAGCAAGAATGAAGCACTAAATATGACAGCTGTCTTAGGCACTCTATTGTCCTGATTTGTGTGAACAAAAGGGAGAATGTGAATGTTGACTCACAAAAACAGGGAAAGATTTAGAGTTGGAGTTGCCTCGTAAGGGGTATATTTGCCACTGGGGGATAAGTACAGTTTAGGGAAGAAAATTCAGAGTATACTGTGACCTCCCAACTAAGATAAGTTCTCTATCATTAGTGTGAAAGTGATGATTGTATCTCTCTCTCTTTTTCTGTCTCTGTCTCTGTCTCTGTCTCTGCCTCTCTCTCAGACTTCTGAAGTCTAAAGTAGCAGGAGAATGTTTGTGTGTGTGTTTGGCCGTTAAGTCTGAACTTTATTATAAAAATAAAATGGATGCGTGGCTGTGAACACCAGAATGATTTGATCTCATTTCTATTTCACATGTGGAGAATGTTGTGTTAGAGAATGACAGAGAGAATGCATAAAGAAAAATCCTCTCAAAACAGTTATAATTTACCAGTAAGTATACAATGAGAAGAAATTCATATGCAAAATATGAAGGAATAGTGTCTTTGGCAGAGAACTAGTATGCTCTGGTGGGAAAGAGCTTGAAACTGACAGATCAGCATGACTGGAACAAATGAGTGAGGGAAAGATTGGTTCTTACTGGGGTAAGAGTGAGGCACAGCCTTGACAGGGCTGTGTTAGCACATTTGGCACCTTTGTGTAAATTGAAAAAATGTACCTCCTCAGAGTAGATAAATTAGGGAAAAATGCTCTCTACAAGGAGGAAAATTGGAACAAGGTGTTTCGTCTTTTCTGTTGATATACCCCTAAGCCTTGGGAGAGATCTTGGGTAGCAGCAAGCTGGCTGAAGAAATCCAAACTGCACAGCTAACCACATGGAAAGGAGTGGGGTTTCTTCAGTGCTGGAGAAAGTAAATAAAGAGTTTGCACAGGTGAACAGAGTATGCTGATTAAGACAAGCAAACTGTTTCAGTTTCACTTTTGACTGCCCGGGAACTAGACACTAACTTTTTGTCTTATTTTCTTATTGCTGTGACAAAATGCCCAACACCTGCAAGTTAAAGAAAACATTTATTTTGGCTCACAGTTTATAGAGTTTTCAGTCCATACTCATCTGACTCCAAGGCAGAGTGGTATGACAGAAGGTCATGGCAGAGCAGAAACAGTCAATGGCAAAAGCTAGCAGGAGGCAGAGAACAGACAAGGGAGGAGAAGGGATATACAACTACCCAAGTCACTCCCATTATAATCCACCTCTTCCCACAAGATTTCTCCCAATATCACACCCACCAGTGGACTAATCCCATGTCAAGTATCACACATGCATGATCAAGACATGTCTCAAAGGCCTTACTTATAAGCACATGAGGCTTTGGGAGGACCTCTAGATATAAATCATAATATTTTCTATGTCCCTACATGCTTGCATTGTCTGTTGTACAAAATAGGAATACCTGGTTTCTGTGTTAAAGATAAAATTTAAGGAGCAAAGCATACAAGTAGAGAAGATCAATGAGAAATCCACTGTAGTAGTCCAAGCGATATGTAATATGTGACATTCAAATATGGTTGCACATGTAATAAGTACCAATTGTTCATTCATATAGTATAATTGTTAATATAATTAATATAATATAATATTTCCAAAGATGAGAATTCTAAACACAAACATCAATAACATTGCTGTTCCTTAAAGGATTAACAGTAATTCTATTGTCATTAAATATTATCAATGTACAAATATTCTAAATTTTTGCCTATTCTTACAGTTGGTTAAAGATGGAAATAGAAAATATATCTTACAGTTACATAACATGCCTCTTTATTTATAGATTTCCCTTCAAAGTCTCTCCATTATAGATTGCCTCTCAAAGAACATCTTTTTTTCTCTGTTGCTTTTCTTTCACCATGCTCTGCCCTGTCTTATACTTTTCTTCTCTCCTTTTCTCCTCTCCCTACTTTTTCTTTCTCCTCTTACTTTAGACTTCATTTGAGAAAAAAAGGAAGATATTTTCCTGTTCATACTCTAGATTTTTCCACTAAATCCCTACACTGCCACTCAATATGTTTCTTTTTCTTGCAAATCACTATTTTCACAACACCCTTGAGCAATTCCAGTTCCTTATCTTTCTTAATTTTTGCTGGAAAATTGCTATAGGAATTTAGGATTTTCCTTGGAAGACACACACTCTTACACACATACAAACAAGATCTGTATGATTTATAATGATGTCACCTCTTTCACTTGCTTCCTGGTAGATTCTCCAGGAAAATATTATGAGAATATTAAATTCTCAGGTATTAAGATTTTCTGGATCTTTTTAATTTTGAGTTTAGTTTGGATGGATATAAAATTCAAATCTCATGTTGTCTTTCTTTGGTTATATTCGTATTTTGGCATAAAATATTGCTGCTGAAAAACCCTGATGACAACTAATTTTTTTTCCTTTATAAGTGACTTTTCTGGATGCGAAGAAATTCATTTTGTCTTTTTTATTTTTTAATGTATTTCTGTATGATGATGTCTTACTATTACCTGCTCATTTTGGAATTTCACTAAGAGTGTTGTATTTTATGTTAATGTATGACTTTATGCCTTTCTTTCAAAATAAGTGTTCCTGATCATATTATGTAGTTTGTGGGTTTTTTCTTTTTCTTTTTTTTTTTTTTTGTAGACAACTACCACATGAATTAAAAGTCTTTTACCTCAACTTCTCCATCATTTTCTACTGAAGCACTTTCATTTTACTATCACTCTTTTTGAAAACATTTCCTTTTTTAAATAAATATTTAAGAAGACATTTTCTTTTTCTATCAGAGATGCCTACAGTGGGCTCCTATTTCCTTCCAGGTGTCTCAGCACATGATAAGAAGAAAGAAAAAGAGGCAAAATAGCAGTGTAGCAGGAATCTGGGATGACCAATTGTTTATGGGGAACAAAAGGACATGAGGCATCCAGAACTTTGGTAGTTATTGATTGCCTCTGTCTGAAGGACAATGGGTGAAGTGTAGTGAGTGTTTCTGGGAACAGTAATGGCACATACAGTGGACTAGTAAGAAGAAAAAAAATTTTTGCAAGAATGAGGTGAGGAGGCAATAAGGAAACTATAGTTTTCCCAAGTGCCTTTTCATCCTCAGCAGGTCTTATCTTGCCATGTGAGCACCACAGTGTCACTAGCTCTAGGGCTTTCAGCTGTGACCAGAAGAAAGCATGGAATTTCCTTGTTCCAGATTGGCTCAAAGGGCAGAACAAGGATGCCATCAGACATCCTCTAGATTCAGTAATTGTTGGTTCCCAACATTTCCCTATTTCAGTCTATTTGCTTGCAGCAGTTGAATCAGAATGAGCTGAAGCTGCAAAGCCTTTAGATACAGTTAGGTTTGAATTCTGCAGCAGACAAAGAATAAAACCAGAAGACATTAAATGAATCACTATAAGTATAGTAACATAAGACTATGAATAAGCCTTGAGATAATTAAAAAGATTCAACTGGCTGAGGGATTCAGAAAATCTATCCCCATCCTGTATTTGTTCTTCAAAATTTTGAGTTTCTTGAGACATAGAAAATGCTTCTTTCTGCCAAGTATCTAGGCCCAATTATCAACAAAGTGAACTGCCTGGATGGAGTGAGCAAGAGCAACAGAAGAGACAGTCACACTAGAGATCAGTATTAAAGACACCATTCCGACGATAATCAGAGCAATTATTCTTTTAGTCCAATGTACAAGATAATTAACTAGGGACTGTGAAAGATGTAGATCAGAGTGTGAGACTGACACTCTGTTGGGCTAACCATTATATACACTTCTGGCATACATCCCAGGACCATTACACTTTATCAATAATGTCTCCTGCGTGAATCCAATGACTTCATGTAGATTTTGCACATGTAAAAGAAATTTTATTCCAGACTATGTTTCTATAAAGGAAAATATAAGGATTGTAAAAACATATTGAAGTTTTTTGGCTGTCACTCCATTTAACCACTGTAGTAACAGTATCTTTAATGGTGTGGCTATAATTACCCAGCCATATTTCCTCCACAACATATGGAAGGGTAAGTTTCCAAACAATAGTATGTACAGGCCAAGACTTGCTATTGATCAAAGCCCAAGGGATTGGTGTGCTAAATCCTGAAACCTACCAACTAAGCTCCCCTTCAGGAAGGGTCTGCATGGCTGATATATTAACCCATTTACAAGATGCCACATGCCAATCAGAAACATTGATATCAATATTGGCCCATAGACATTTTTCATTCCTTTTTCCCTTTGCAAATGTCCAAAGGAGGGGGAGCACCTTTTGCATAATTATTCCAATAAGTGCAATTTTCACAGAAAGGAACATTAGGAGCAAAGGAGTTAATTGCTCCATCCATAATATGGATTGAATTGAGGATTAAAAGGATTAATTGATCATGATTACGTGTCACTCATTTTTGGGCACCAAAAGGAAGACAATAATTGGACTGTAGTATCCTAGATTCTACAAGCATAGTGAGCACCAACAGCCTTGGTGCACTGTTTAGGTTCTAGTAGGGCTCCACCCAGAAACTCCAAGCAACCGGAGAGCCTTGGCTCACCACTCCAGACCTGGTAGAGCCCCACCCAGCAACCCCAAGCATCTGGGAAGCTTTGGTGTGCTTGGGTCCTGGTAGGCCATCACCCAGTGATCCCAACCAGCCAGAGAACGTCATCTTGCAGCGTGGCACATGCTGAAGGCCTATACAGTATACACCACCTAGCCAGGCATCCTTGGTGGCTACTTGGGACCTGGAAGTGTCCATCCAGTGACCCCAATCAGCTGGGAAGCCTCAGCTTGCCATGTGGGGCATGTTTAAGGTTGACCCAGTGTACCCAACCCATTCAGGGAGGCTCTGAGAGCAACTCAGGACCGGAGAAGGCCTGCCTAACAACCCCTACTCAGCTAGGGAAATCTCCAGTACAGAGAGCCATCCTCAACCCAGGAAATAACTGAGACTTTGCATTTGGCTGCCCATGACATAGGAAAATGGCTATACTAAAGCAGAAAATGCAATATCAAACCTCCAGAGCATCCCTAACAAGCCTAGGAGACATGGACATAGACAAAAGTGTAATTCAAACACCTGAAACTTTTGAAATGATAGCAATTGAAGTAAAGAAACAACTCCATGAAGCTATAAAGCAAATCAGATCATAAATAATCTCCCAGGTAAAACAAGAAATGATAAAAATAATGAAAGAATTGCAGAACACATCTAAAGAAGACATTGCTTAAAAAAATAGAGGAACACTGCAAAAATGGAAGCCTTGAATGAACAGTATATGAAAGAATTAGAATGCATGAAACAGATTCAAAGAGATATCAAAGAAATAAAAAATTCCATTGAAAGCTGGCAAAGCCACCTGAATGAATGTGAAGGGAGACTTTCAGACCTCAAAGACCAGATTGCAGTTAGTGAACAGGAAAGGAAAGATCTTTTAAAAATAACAAGGAGTAGCCAGGCATGGTGGTGCATGCTTTTAATCCCAGCACTCGTGAGGCTGAGGCAGGAGGATCATTGTGAGTTCGAGACCTGCTTGGGCTGCATTGCAAGTGCAAGGCCAGCCTGAGCTACATAGTGCAACCCTGCCTCAAAAAACTAGGGCTTGGTGTTTGGCTCAGTGGCTTCAGCACCTGTCTGGCAGGCACGAGGTTGTGAGTTCAATCCCCGGTATTGCAACAAAAATAAATAAATAAAAATAACAAGGAGTCAGGAAATAACAATTCAACAGTTGCAAGAGAATGCAAAAAAAAAAAACCAGTATGATTGATAGATGTAAATGAAAAAAAGGTGAACACAAATAATATAAAAAGACTATTTACAGAAGTAAGAGCAGAAAATTTCCCAAACATGGGAAAAGAATCTGATACACAGATAAGTGAAGCATATAGAACTCCAGTTAGCCATAACCGAAGTAAATCTACACACAGACATATAAAAATCCAGAAATTCAACATAAGCACAGAATATTAAAAGCTGTTAGAGAAAAGAAACAAATCACCTATAAAGGAAATCCCATCAGAATCACAGCAGACTTCTCAATATGAACAATCAAGTCAAGAAGAGCATGGAGTGAAGTATTTCAAATCCTAAAGAAAAATAACTTCCAACCCAGGTTGATGTACCCTGCAAAATTATCCTTCAAAATTGGTGGAGAATAAGGTACTCCCATGACAAAGAACAACTGAAGAACTTCATGACCACCAAACTAGTCCTACAAAAAATACTGAAACATATTCTAGATAAACATAAAAGTAACCATGACTTAAAGAACATCAACAGAAAAAAAAAAAACACCAAGGAGGGCAAGAATTAAACAGAGGGGAAAGATAAAGAACCAACAGCAGAAAGATAACATGACAAAAAAGCCAATATATATCACTTATAACAATTAATTCACCAATTAAAAGAAACAGACCAGCAGAATGGATCAAGAAACAACATCCAATCATATTTTGTATATAAGAAACACATCTAACCCAAAGGAAATCCATAGATTGAAAGTCAAAGGATGGAAAACAATACTTCATGCAACAGGAGCACACACACCAAAAAAGGCAGTGGTAGCTATTCTTCTTGCAGACAATGTTAGCTTCAAATCAAAAATGATCAAAGTAGCTAAAGAAGGTCACTACATACTTGTTAGGGGAAAAATTCAAGAGGAAGAACTAACAATCATAAATATATATGCACCAAATACAGGAGCACCAAACTATGTAAGACAAATACTAATAGTCATGAAAAACCAAATACGCAATAACAGAGTTGTAACAGGGGACTTTAATACCCCATTGTCACAAAGAGACAGATCAACTAGACAAAAATCCAGCAAAGAAATAACAGAACTGAATCAAACTTGTGAACAATTGAACTTAGTAGATGTGTACAGACTGCGCCACCCAACAACATCAGAATATACATTCTTTTCAGCTTCACAAGGGACATTATCTAAATTAGACCATATACTAGTCCATTGAGCATGCTTAAGTAAACACAAAAGAATCAAAATTATCCTATGCATATTATCTGATCATAGTGCCATGAAACTGGAAATTAATGACAAAAGAAACTGCAAAAACTCCATAAACAAATGGAAATTAAATAATACACTCTTGAAAAATCAATGGGTCACAGAGAAAATTAAAGAAGAAATTAAGCAATATATATGAGCAAACAAAAATGCAAATAAAATTTAGCAGAACCTGTGGGATGCAGTGAAAGCAGCTCTCAGAAGGAAATTTATTTCAGTGAATTCTCACATCAGAAAAGCAGAATGAACACAGATAAATAGCCTCATTCTATACCTCAAACATCTAGAAAAAGTAGAGCAAATCAAGTCCAAAACCAAAAGAAGGGAGGAAATTATAAAGATCAGAGAAAAATTAATGCAATTGAGACTAAGAAAACAAATAAAGAATTAACAAATCAAAGAGTTGGCTCTTTGAAAGAAGAATTGATTAGCTCCTTGTCAATCTTATTTAAAAAAGGAAAGAAAAACCTCAAATTCATACAATCAGGAATGAAAAAGGTGAAATCACTACAGACCCTATGGAAATACAGAAGATCTTCAATACCTACTTCAAAAAACTTTGCTCTCATAGGTTCAGTAACACAGAAGAAATGGACAGATTCTTAGAAATATAAGAATTGCCAAAGCTGAATCAGGAAGATGTAAAACTGCTAAATAACCCAATTTCAATTAATGAAGTTTAAAATATAATTGGAACCTTACCAACAAAGAAAAGCCCAGGTACTGATGGAATCACAATTGAACTCTATAAGAAATTCAAGAAAGACTTAATGCCAACACTTCTCAAACTCTTCAGTGAAATTGAAAAGGAAGCAATTCTCCCTAACTCATTCCTAGAAGCTAGTATTACACTCATACCAAAACCAGAGAAAGACCCAACCAAAAAAGCAAACTACAGACCAATCTCCCTAATAAACATTGATGCAAAAATCCTCAATAAAATACCAGCAAACAGAGTGCAGCAAGTCATTAAGAAGATTATACACCATGACCAAGTGGGGTTCTTCCCAGGAATGCAGGGATGGTGCACTATACACAAATCAATAAACATAATACACCATATCAATACAGCCAAAGATAAGAATCACATAACCATTTCAATAGATGCAGAAAAAGTTTTTGATAAACTCCAACACTAATTCATGATAAGAACCCTATGGAAAATCAGAATAGATTGTCTTTACTTCAATCTGATAAAAGCCATCTATGACAAACGAGTAGCCAGCATCATATTAAATAACCCAAAGCTGAAAGCTTTCACTCTAAATAATCAGGAACAAGACAAGGATGTCCATTATCACCACTCCTATTCAAAATAGTTCTGGAAATATTAACCAGAGCAATTAGACAAGAGAGAGAAATAAAAGGAATAAGGATTGGAAAGGAAGAAGTTAAATTATCATTATTTGCAGATGACATGATACTCTACACAGAAGACCCCCAAAACTCCATTGAAAGACTTCTAGATGTAACAACTGAATACAGTAATATAGCTGGATACAAAGCGAACACTCAGAAATCAGTAGCATTCCTATACAGAAACAACAAACTCACTGAGAAACAAATAAGAGAAACCACATCCTTCACAATAGCATCCAAAAAAAAAAATGAAATACTTAGGAATCAATCTAACAAAGGAAATAAAAGATGTATAAAGTGCAAATTACAGTACTCTGAAAAAAAGAATCGAAGGGGATTTCAGAAAATGGATAGATATTCCTTATTCATGGATAGAAAGAACAAACATTGTGAAAACAGCCATTCTCCCAAAATTATTATACAAATGTAAAACAATTCCAATCAAAATACCATTATCATACCTCACAGATCCCAAGAAATCCTTCCTAAAATTCATCTGGAACTTTGAGACACCTAGAATAGCAATGACAATTATGAGAAACAAAGGCAAAGTACAATCCCTGACTTGAAGTTATACTACAAAGCTATTGTGATAAAATCAGCATGGTACTGCAATAAAAACAGACCTAAAGATCAATGGAATAGATGAGAAGATACAACCAAAACTACAAACACATTCAGTCACTTTATCTCTGAAAAAGGGATGAAATACAATCACTGGAAGAAAGATAGCCACTTTAAAAGTGGTGCTGGAAAAACTGGCTATCCATATGCCAAAAAATTTAAACTAGACTCATACCTATCACCATGCACTAATCTAAAGTCAAAATTGATCAAAGATCTAAATATTAAAACAGAAACACTAAATCTGCTGACAGACAAAGTAGGTAGAAACCTTGAAGACATAGAGGTAAGCAGAGAATTCTTGTACAAAAATCAAACTGCATGGAAAATACTCCCGAGAATCAACAACTGAGATCTCATCTTATTAGAAAGCTTTTGCATGTCAAAATAAGTCACTACTAGAATGAAAAGAAAACCCACAAATTGGAAAAAAATCTTAGCCAATTGTCCTTCAGACATAGGACTTCTATGTAGAACATATAAAGAATTAAAATAATCAGGCCCCCAAAATTCAAAGACCCAATCCAAAAATGGGCACCTGTAGTTCTTCTCAGTTGAAGAAATAAAAATG
The DNA here is from genome assembly GCA_004363535.1 of Dasyprocta punctata. NCBI lineage: Eukaryota > Metazoa > Chordata > Mammalia > Rodentia > Dasyproctidae > Dasyprocta > Dasyprocta punctata. Next base: position 23,487 of record RJWM01029248.1, read on the forward strand.
GCAAATAAATGCATGAAAATAAGTTCAGCATCGTTGGTCATTAGAGAAATGCAAATTAAAACAACAATGAGATTCCATCTCACTCCAGAAAGAATGAGGATCAAGAAAACTACCAATAACACATGTTGGATAGGCTGTGGGGAAAAAGGAACTCCTCTGCAGTGTTGGTGGGAGTGTAGACTGATGCAACCACTGTGGAAATCAATGTGGAGTTTCCTCAAAAAGCTGGTCCCATTTGACCAGCCCTCCCACTTTTGGGCATATTCCCAGAAGTACTGAAAACATCATACCACAGTGATATATGTGCACCCATGTTTACAGCAGCACAATTTGTAATAGCCAGATCTTGGAAACAACCCTGATGCCCATCAACTGAGGAATGGATAAAAAAAGATTTGGCATTTTTATACAATGGAGTACTACTCAGCTAAAAAGAAGGATCACATTGAGGCTTTTATAGGTAAATGGATGCAACTTGAGATCATACTCATAAGTGAAATAAATCATACTCACATTTGTAAATAACATGTTGCCTCCCTACTGTAAGAAACTGAAAGAATAAATAAGATACAAAATATTTAATAATTATGGTGAATGGGTAAGAAACTGCTCAAAAGGGAAAAATAGATAGGGAAAAGGAGAAAAGGAAGGGAAAAGAAAAAAGATATAAATTTGTATATATACACTTAAGATAGCTAAGATGATTGTTCTAATTCTATTACTAGTCCTTGGAAGGAAACCGTTAACATTCTTAGCATTAGATCAGTTTTGTATGTCTATATCTGATAATCTGAGTAACTCTTTTGAAAATAACTATACAAAATAACCCTTGTCAAGTTCCTACCATTTTGTTTTGAAAGCATATACTGTTTTGTTTTTTTTTTTGTTTTTTTGTTATTGTTGTATATTTATCTCTTTTGTTGTTTTTCTTCTTTGTTTTGTTTTGTTTTGTTTTTAACTCTTTAAGATAAAAAAATAAATAAAATAAAATAAAATAAATTTGAATTTTAGGTAAGTAATAATTTTGTTTTTACTGCAAGTGTGTTTTGTGCAACATTTGCTACATACTTAGACAAAAATAATACTAATTATTTATCTGAAGTTCAAATTTAACTAGTCATCTCAGGTGTTAGCAATAATCTTATTTATAGGGTTCAGTAAAATGTAATATATCTCTGGTT
>RJWM01029249.1:0-24727 GCA_004363535.1 Dasyprocta punctata
CTCGCGCCTGCCAGGGCAGGCGCTTAAGGCACTGAGCCAAACTCCCGGCCCTGGTTTTTCGAGGCAGGGTCGCACTGTGTAGCTCAGGCCGGCCTTGCGCTCACGTTGTAGCCCAAGCCGGCCTCGAACTCACAACGCTCCGCCTACCTCAGCCTCCCGAGTGCTGGGATTAAAGGCGTGCGCCACCACGCCCGGCTGGTATGATGTTTTCAATTCTTCTGGGAAAATACCCAGAAGTGGGATAGCTGGGTCAAATGGAATCTCTAATCCTAGCTTCTTGAGGAATCTCCACACTGATTTTCACAGTGGTTGCACCAGTCTACACTCCCACCAGCAGTGGAGAAGAGTTTCTTTTTTCCCACAGCCCCTCCAGCATTTGTTATTGGTTGATTTTTTAATCTTGGCTATTCTTTCTGGAGTGAGATGGAATCTCAGTGTTGTTTTAATTTGTATTTCCGAATAATCATTGATGTTGAACATTTTTTCATATATCTATTTGCCATTTGTATTTCTTTCTCTGAGAAGTGTGTATTCATCTCAGATGCTCATTTTCAGATTGGGTCCTTGAATTTTAGGGGCCTGATTTCTTTTAATTCTTTGTATGTTTTAGATACAAGTCCTTTGTCTGACGGACAATTGGCTAAGATATTTTCCCAGTTTGTGGGTTTTCTTTTCACTCTGTTGGAGATTTCCTTTGACCTGCAGAAACTTTTTAGTAAGATGAGATCCCAGTTGTTGATTCTGGGAAGTGTTTCCCATGCAATTTGATTTTTGTTCATGAACTCTCTGCCTACTCTTATGTCATCAAGATTGTTACATACTTTGTCTTCTAGCAAGTTTAGTGTCTCTGTTTTAATATTCAGACCTTTGATCCATTTGGGTTTCATTTTAGTGCATAGTGATAGACATGGATCTAGTTTTAGTTTACAGCATATAGAAAGCCAGTTTTTCCAGCACCATTTGTTAAAGAAGCTGTCTTTCTTCCAATGTACATGTTTGGCCCCTTTGTCAAAGATGAGGTGGCTAAGTATGCTTGTAGTTGTGGCTATATCTTCTAATCTATTCCATTGATCTTCAGGTCTGTTTTGATTCCAGTACCATGCTGATTTTATCACAGTGGCTTTGTAGTATAGTTTCAAGTCAGGGATTGTGATGCTTCCTGCCTTACCTTTGTTGCCCAGAATTGCCTTTGCTATTCTAGGTCTCTTCTGGTTCCAGATGAATTTCAAGAATGATTTCTCTAGCTCTGTGAGGTAGGCAAGTGGTATTTTGATTGGGATTGCATTAAATCTGTATAACAGTTTTGGGAGAATGACCACTTTCACGATGTTTATTCTTCCTATCCATGAACAGAGAATATCTTTCCATTTTCTGAAATCCTCTTCAATTTCCTTTTTCAGAGTAATGTAATTTTCACTGTATAGATCTTTTACTTCCTTTGTTAGATTGATTTCTAAGTATTTCTTTTTTGGCATGTTATAGTGAAGGGTGTGGTTTCCCTTATTTCTCTCTCAGTGAGTTTGTTGTTTGTGTACAGGAATGCTATTGATTTTTGAGTTTGACCTTGTATCCAGCAACATTATTTGGTTGTTACATCTAGAAGTCTTTCAATGGATTTTTGGGGGTCTTCTATGTAGAGTATCATATCATCTGCAAATAATGATAATTTTACTTCTTCGTTTCCTATCCTTATTCCCTTTATTTCTTTCTCTTGTCTAATTGCTCTGGCTAGTATTTCCAGAACTATATTGAAGAGGAGTGGTGATAATGGACATCCTTGTCTTGTTCCTGATTTTGGGTTGAAAGTTTTTAATTTTTGTCCATTTAGTAAGATGTTGGCTGTTGGTTTATGATATATGGCTTTTATCAGGTTTAGGTAGAGACCATCTATTCCAATTTTCTGTAGGGTTTTTATTATGAATAGGTTTTGGATTTTGTTGAAAGCTTTTTCTGCATCTATTGAAATGATCATGTGGTTCTTGTCCTTGGCCCTGTTGATAAGGTGTATTACATTTATTGATTTGCATATGTTGAACCATCCCTGCATTCCTGGGATGAATCCCACTTCATCATGGTGTATAATCTTCCTGATAACTTGCTGTATTCTATTTGCCAGTATTTGATTGAGGATTTTGCATCTATGTTCATTAGGGAGATTGGCCTGTAATTTTCTTTTTTGGTTGGGTCTTTCTCTGGTTTTGGTATTAGGGTAATACTTGTTTCCAGGAATGAGTTAGGGAGACTTACTACCCTTTTCAATTTCATTGATGAGTTTGAGGAGTGTTGGCATTAAGTCTTCCCTAAATTTCTTGTAGGATTCAGCAGTGAATCCATCAGGACCTGGGCTTTTTTTGTTGGTAAGGTTCAAATTACATTTTCAATTTCATTAGCTGAAATTGGGTTATTCAGCAGTTTTACATCTTCATTCAGCTTTGGTAATTCATAGGTTTCTAGGAATCTGTCCATTACTGCTGTGTTAACCAATCTATGTGAGTAAAGGTTTTCGAAGTAGGTGTTGATGATCTTCTGTATTTCCACAGGGTCTATAGTGATTTCATTCTTTTCTTTTCTTTTTTTTTTTTGGATATTTTTTTTTATTTTATTAATAATAGAAGACAAGACAGAAGAGAATCCCCCATACTTGCTACATTGCCCATTGTAAAGTGATACTTGGGTTGCTGACCAGAGGCCTGGCCGAATCTACAAAACAAAAGTTGGCTGATATTCCTTGGTTGCTATCAATTTAGCCAGACCTCTGAGACAGCAGGCTGCTGACGGGGGTGGTGGTGGGGGGGTGGTGTTTGGTCCCTGATTCCAAGCCCGCGCGCCGGTGCCGCTTGGGCCGGGCGGGGGCCCCGCGAGGAGCCCCTCTCGTTCTCCTCCGAGGTCCCAGGTCAGGACCCCGGAAGGCAGTCCATGTTTAGTCCTGATCCATGCCTGTGCCGCTCGGGCGGGCGGGGGCCCCGCGAGGAGCCCCTCTCGTTCTCCTCCGAGGTCCCAGGTCAGGACCCCGGAAGGCAGTCCATGTTTAGTCCTGATCCATGCCTGTCATGCCCAGAGAATTTGCCTGAGACTAAAGATTAAGGGCAAAGGACTGATTAGTTTGGCAGAAAAAATTTCGAGGCAACCTAATGTTGAAGCAGTGGGCTGGCTATTCTTGACACAACTTATGGAGTTTTCAATCTGTAATCAGCTGGCTCCAAGACAGGGTGGCTTGGCTGAGGAGCAAGAATTCATCGCAGCTGGAAAACAACAAAAGAAGCAAGAGCTAAAAGGGAGTAGTGACACAACAAGATTTGTTCCCTCTCTTATATTGTATGCAGGCTACCCATCCCACAGTGAGTGTAGCACTCACAACCATAATCCAAGCACTGGACCATGAAACAATGACAAACTCTAGCAGTGGTATCCAATGATTGCATGAAGCATTGGGAGAACATCTAGACACAAACATTAACATTCACTTCCAGGACCCCCCAAAGACTCATGCACATCATTTTATGCAAAGGCATTTAGTGCATCTCTAAGATTTGCCAAAGTCCTAATAGTTTCAGCACTGCTAAAAGTTCAAGGACAAGTCTCCTGCAAGATCAATGGCAAACTCTTAAATGTAAGCCTTTTTTTTTTTTTTTTTTTTTTTTGCGGCACCGGGGATTGAACTCACAGCCTTGCACCTGCCAGGGCAGGCGCTTAAGCCACTGAGCCAAACTCCCAGCCCTGGTTTTTTGAGGCAGGATCACACTGTGTAGCTCAGGCCGGCCTTGCGCTCACGTTGTAGCCCAAGCGGGCCTCGAACTCACAACGCTCCTCCTACCTCAGCCTCCCGAGTGCTGGGAACTGTGAGCCTCTTCACAAGTGAAAAAAAAGTTTAAAAAAGTTAAACACTCCCATCCTTGAATGGTACAAGATAGACATTACCACTCCAAAAGGTACAAACAGAGGGAAACAAAGGAATTTGACAAAAGCAAGTCCAATATCCAGCACAGTAAGCATTAAGTCATGTAGCTCCATGTGGAACATCTGAAGCAATTTGTGGCACATTGTGAGCTCCAAAGGGTTTGTGTGGCTTGGCTCCTATGTGATTTTTAATGGTTGTGGCTCTCACAGCTTCTCTCTTAGACTTGCTTTGCTCCTTCCTTGCAGCATCGCTTAGATGATCCACGTTCCTGGCTTTTCCAACCTTCTGGGGTCTCCACTACACTTTCATCTTCTCTTTCACAGCTTCACACATTACTCTCTCAGGAGCACTCTGTCTAGCCTCCCGGGCCTTCTTCTGATATCTTGAGTGGAAGCCTTTTTAACCTTAGAATTCTTGCATTGTGCACGCACCTAAAACCAGCACCATGAGGATGATGCCAAGGTTTGCTGCCAGCTGGAGGAGTAGCCAGGCCTCCTCCCCTGTTGGCTGTAGGGGTTAAGAGCCTGAATTGCTGAATACTCTGAATCTAAGTCTGAGAAACAAACTCTCTATGCACTGAAATTCTGGCACATGGTGTGGCCATTGTTGCCTTTTTGGAACATGGCACTTTATGGCTTTTTTCTCAAAGTAAAGTCTTTCAACTTTGAAGTTTTGAAGTTTCAAAAGGTTAAGACTTGCTGCTTCTTTTGCTGTCTTCAGTCCATCTTTTCTATTCTCTTGTTGTTTCTCAACAACAAGATCTCCTTTACTCTATCTTTGCAGTCAACATCTTTACTGGTGCTTCCTTTCTGGTCAAACTTACAACATTTTAAAGCATTCTGCTGGGCTATTTGCTCTTCACTCTCAACATGAATCTGTGTAGAAATCCCCAACAATAGCCTTGTCAACACCTCAACATTAGACTGCATTTAAATTTTGTTAGGTTATTTTTTCTTCCACCATTAATCTCAGTCTCAGGCAATGTCTCTGGACACAGGCAAAATACAGACAAACTTTCGGCCAAACCATAACATACATCATCTGGATGCCAGCAGCCAGTTCAGTCCTTCATCCTAACAGAAACCTCCCGAGCCTGGTGTTTACCTTCCAGATTTCTGTCAGCCTTCTAGTCTTCTGAGCTCTTACCAGAATCTCCCATATAGTATGACTTAAGGCTTTCCAGTTCTACTGTTTCAGGTGACTTCTCTGAACTTTTCCAAACTCTTCCCAGATGCCATTCCCAATGCTGTCAAACCACATGGTCAGGTATACTCAACCCCAAATCTCTGGTAGCAAATTCTTTCTTAGTTACTTTCTCTCATTGCTGAGATAAAATACATGTGTCTCAAAATGAAGGAAGGAAAGGTTTCTTTAGCTCACAGTTTGTGGAGGTTTCAGTTTGTAATCAGCTGGATTCAAGGCAAGGTGGCATGGCTGAGGAGCAACAATTTATGGCAGTGAACCATAGCAAAAGCAGTAATGGCAAAAAGGGAGTGACATGAGAGCAAGCCTTCCTAACTTCCTTGTATTGCATGCATGTTACCTACCCCAGGACAGGGATAGCCATAATCCCAGCACTGGACCTTGAATCAATCACAAATTCTGGAAGCATTCCCCCATGACTGCATGAGTCTTTGGGGAAACAACTAGACACAAATCATAGCACCTCTAAAAAGTCAAATGTAAATCAATACATACAGACATGTTTTATCCTACCCTATGAATACACTGGGGTGTTTGGTGTTCTCCAAGTTTCTGGAACAGCTGTCCTCAGTCTTTGATCAAATTGTAAATAAACTTGTTCCTGTTTTCTGCTGTTATCAATGACAAGTGAGCAAGTAATGAAACAGCTGGGTCCTATACTCAGGTCTTTAACCAAGCTCCATGGTATGAAAATAAAATCTGAAGTTTTATGAAGGTTACAGGTGCTGGGGTACAAATGCTCTATGAGCAACTAAAGTCAGATTGCATACAGATATTTCTGTGTTATTTTATATCTATCACCCTTATTGCATTAATTTAATGGGACAGCTGCCCACACTACTCTGCATGTAGGCATATTAATCACTTAATGAGTGTCTTTCCAGGAACTGTCAATACCACATAATTAGCCTACATTCATCTAGATGATGTCATCCCCTGTGAAGACTGAGGACACCAAGACATTTCCAAGATGTTCCAGGACAAGCAGTTGATTGCGCTTGCCCCATTCTGTTCCAAATCCCTGAAAATGCACTGTGAAGTTTCCAGTCATAGTCCTAAGGCTGAATTCCTCTTGGATTCCAAAAATAGTAACACCTGAAAGAGAAGTCACCCCAGAGCAAGAGCAGTGAATCTAACAAGGGAGCCCAGGATGTTCCACTAGGCAGGATTCCTGTCCTCCTGGTAGCAAGATTGCACTCTCAGGCTATGAGGGCTCCGATCATCTAGCTCACAGTTCCTCCCTAAATTAAGGTCTTCTCAGACCCCAGTCAGGACATTACCCTGCCAACCATGCAATGCCAGCAGTGGAATCCTCAACCTGGCTTTGTTCCCCTCATCCAGAAATTTGCAAAGTGTCTCTGAGTCACTTACACACATGACCCTGATCTTGGGTCTGCCCTTCCTGGCACAGTCACCTGACCTAAGCTCTTCCACTCACTTCACCACTTTAATCTCCTTGCTGGGCACCTTGGAGCTGAGCCCAAGCCAGGTTAGGGGACTCACAACTGAGCTCTCACTTGGTCCCTAATCAATAGCCTCTGACTTGGAAACATGCATTAAAAGAAACTACCACTCCTAACCTGAGGAAAAATAACGCTGAAAATTAAAACATTTCTTGAAAGTGATACTGAGGGTTCTTTTTTTAATTTTGAATGATCTTTAAGGAAAAGTTTGTGCCAGACAATGTATTTTAAACTTTTTTTAATGAAATTGTAACATGCAAGCCCCTTAAATGGAGGAGGTTCCTTTAACATTTAACTTATAAATAACTATATTGAGACAAAGATTGGAGAAGAAACATTTTTACCTAGTGATAAAAGCAAACATTATATTAATATTTGGTTAACATAGGAATTTTTTTAAAAAATAGAGAAAGGTGGAAAAAGAGAGAGACATATAAAAGGGTAAAAACACTGAAGAACGTAGATATAGAAGAGTTGCTGAATCTGATCAAAGGCTCTTATGAAAAACCAGTGGCAAACATCTTAGTAAGTGAATAAAATGAAAACTTCCTCTCTGAAATCAAGAACAATTCAAGCCTGGCCACATGCTTCAATTCTGCTTAACACTGTATTCAAAACTTTAACCAGAAAAGTCATGTGAGAAACATAAATAGAAGGGATAAATACATGAATGAAAAGAATTAAATTATTATATGCAACGGGCATGATATTTTACATAAACGACCTAATGAACTGCAAAAAGAATCCTCTTAGAATTCATCACCAATTTCAACTGGGATACAAAGTAGCATTTGTGTACTTGTAATGAACTCAAGAAGAAAGAAATTAGAAAAAGGAAAAGATTCACAACAGCATGAAGAAAAATTAGAACACTTACAAACATCCTAACCAAGGAGGTTAATAACCTCTGTTATGAAATCTACAGTACTCCGAAAAAGAATACTGAAACATACATCAGAAAATGGAAAGTTGATCCCTCTTCCTGTGTAGGCAAAATCTGCATAGTCTAAATTGCCATACTTTCAAAACTGATAGATTTAAAGTAGTCCAAGTCAAAATACCAATAACATTCCTCAGAGAATGGGGGAAATTTCCAGAATTTATCTGGAACCCAAAGAGACGAAGAATAGAAAAAGCAATCCTGGACAGCAAGAGCAAACCAGGAGGCATCACAATACCTGACTTCCATTTATACTTCAAAGTTTGATAAAAATGACATGGTACTGACACTAAAATGGGCATGCACATCGAAAAACTCAAAGAGAGGATTCAGAAGAATCCCTAAACAGGCTCAGCTATATGACCTTTGACAAAAGGGCCAAAGCATATCTTGGAGGAAAGATAGCCTATTTAGGAAATGGTTTGGGAAAACTGGCAATCTCTGTTCAGAAGATGGAAGCTGGACCCGTATCTTGAACATATGCTGAATGAGAATCAAAACTGATCAAGCATATAAAGATTATAATTTAAAAAATGACTTGCTAAAAGGAAAAAAACAGGTGAAAGTTAACATCACAGGTGTAGGTAAGACTTTCTGAACATGAATGCATAAGAAATAACAGGAAGCATCAACAAATGCATTCATAGAAAACAGAAACATTTCTGCACAGCAAAGGAAACAGTCAACAGAGTAAAGACACAAGGTCCGGAATGAAAGTTGTTGCAAACTCTTCAACAGACAGATAAATAATATCATAGACAGAGAGACAGATATGTAGATAGATAGGTAGATAGACAGAAATAACTCAAGAAGTATACCTTTCAAAATAAAAACTCAATCAAAAAATGGGCTGGTGAAATGAAAAGACACTTCTCAGACATACAAGGTCCACTAAACGTGAAAAAATGTTCAATATCTCTGTCCATTAGGTTAATATGAACTAAAATAACCATATGATTTCCTTTTACATCAGAAAGAATTACAATCATCAAGAAATTAACTAATAACAAAGACTGGCATGGCTGTAGTGAAAAAGAATCCCTTCAATATTCTTTTAAGGAATGTAAAGTGGAACAGCCACTGTGAAAATCAGTAGGGATATTTCTCAAAGAACTAAACACAGAAATTTGGTTAAACCCAGGTATTCAAATGCTTGGTGTCATCTCCAAAGAGCTAAAGACATCGTATTGCTGTGTTATATGTATATTGATGTTTATAACAGCAGAATTCATCGTGATAGTTAAATCCTGGCAGAAGACTTTATGTCCATTAACAGAAAACTGGGTAAGGAAAATGTGGTGTTTACACACAAGGGAGTACTGTTCTGCCATAAAGAAAGATAAACATGAGTCATCTGTAGGAAAATGAATGCAAATTGTTATTTTTTATGGTTGTCCCCCAAAAGCCTCATGCTCTCATAGGTGGGGATTTTCAGAGGTAGCTGGATCTAGAATTTATGAATATATATGATAAGTAGATTAGTGCACTGATCATGGTTCTGGATGTGGCTGAATGGATTTACTGGAAAGTGTAGACACACCCTGACTATGAGCATCATCAACCCCGAGGCTCGTAGCCAGGACTGGATAAAAGGGAAAATGAGTCTCAGTGCTGGTGCCTCCTCCTGCCTACTATGCCATGTATTGTTTCTCTTGGACGACTCCCATCTGCCGTGCAGTCCTGCCTTGAAGCCTGCTGACTACAGACTGAAACTTCTACAAACTGTGGGGTAAAATCAAACTTTCCTACTTTCACTTGTCACTGTTGCCTATTGTGTCTCAGCAATGAGAAAAAGACAAAGACACACTGTGAGAAAATAATATCAATCTTTGATATAGAAGACAGCTGAATAATTGTATATGGTTACACATAAATACTGAAGTAGAAGCCGGGCGTGGTGGCGCACGCCTTTAATCCCAGCACTCGGGAGGCTGAGGTAGGCGGAGCGTTGTGAGTTAGAGGCCGGCTTGAGCTACAACGCGAGCGCAAGGCCGGCCTGAGCTACATAGTGCGACCCTGCCTCAAAAAACCAGGGCCGGGAGTTTGGCTCAGTGGCTTAAGCGCCTGCCCTGGCAGGCGCAAGGCTGTGAGTTCAATCCCCGGTGCCGCAAAAAAAAAAAAAAAAAAAAAAAAAATACTGAAGTAGACCAAAGACATGAAATTGGTGACATTAGTCTGTTACTCTTGATTGACCATAAAGTATTTTATTTTAGAATATTATTTGTTATCAATATATTATTTAAACAAACTGAAAATACTAAAAGGAGTTTTATTGTGAGAAATATTATATTTTATTATACATATGATTTAAATATATGTATTATGTATATAGAATTTAGTTGAACTTTATCATTTTTATTTTTATTGAAATTATTATAAATAATAATGAATATAATTTAATAGTATTGCCATTGGAGTGTTTACTGAAGAACTATATCTGGACTTTGGAAAGACCAAAGAAACTACCTTAAATGGTTTATTAATAAGTTTGCATGTGTTAAAATAATGTTTTAAATCATATGTTATTTGGTTTGTGCAGTTTGATAATAAGGGTATTGAATTATATTTAATAAAAACATATTTTTATTTTTGTTATTGTTAGGTTTTTATTTGATTTTTATAGTTTGAAGATAATTTAATATAGGATACATGCATTTATATTTCAAATATGTACTTCTATTTTTTTAAAATTCTAAAATAGGAACCAAAGGCTTTGGAAATGGATTATATTTATTTAAAGAGTAATTGTTTTATTAAGATGTTTCTCTATTTTCATGTAAATATCAAGCCCTTGTTAATTTTTTTGAGGGTTTTTTTGCTATGACTTACTGATGAAATATAAGGATGCAGTTAAATTACGTGAATTTCTGAGGTTTCATTTCAATAGGTTGACTAAATAATTTACATATTATTATGTAAAGTAAAAGAACCTTATAAAGTGAATGAGTCAAAGGAAAGCTAAATTTTTTTGTGAAATATATTTGATGAGTTATAGAATCTGTTGAGGATATCATTATTTAAAATATTAATAGTATTGTAGGCCTTAGGGATATATAAGAATTTAAAGAACACTAGAACATAAAGGAGTAGAAGAGTAAGAGAAAAATTTTGAAATCTGTATTTGTTTTATATAATTTCTGAGAATGTCTTTATTTGGCTATATATTGCGTTTCTATAAAAATAACTTGAACAAAAGAGAAAAATAACTCTAGTATGAGATGATAAAACACTCTAGATGTTTTCTATTACTTTAGATGGATTTTCATGGTTAATGACAAGCATTATTGCTTTGAGACACTGAGTTATAAAATTCAAAGGGACCTTGTAGGTACTGAATATATACAGTTTGTCATTGTTGAACTCAAGAACTGAGTCCAAAGTTAAGGAAAGGACAGAGTATTGGATGAATAAAAAACAAAAAAGGAACAATCATGTGAAAACCAAACAAGGAAGATTTTTAAAAAAGACATAAACACCATTTTTTCTAAAGTAATCAGTTGAATTTTAAATACAATTTTAAAAACCTGAATAACAGGAAAAATGTCTTAGAGAGATTGAAGGATTGAAGTTATATTTTAAATATTTGTACTGTAAGATAAATAAGACTCTGTCTATAAATTTTTATTTTGAGGTATTTTTTGAGCCAAGACATGCTTTCTCAACTCTACAAGTAACAAAGAAAATCTTTATATTTTTACCTCTATTCTAGTATTAAATTAAAAAATAATTTTGGACTCTATGTTAAATAAAATTATTTTGTTTCTTTTTAAACATTAAAATTCATTTTCTAATTTCATTTTGATTGGTAAAAGTGACCCCAGACATTTTCTGTTAAACTCAAGGATGTATGTGTATAATTTAGGTCCACATTGCCTGCTGTTCCAGGAATAGCTGATGTATGAGGTTAGTCCTCTTTAAAGGAATGAGCTCTCATTGCTCCCAAGAGAAGCTCAAACAGTACAATCAGCTTTGCAGCTTGAAACTCATGTGTTTTGTTGTTGAACGTTGTGGTGGAAATTGCAGCAGTTTGAATGAAATGTACTTATTTTATTTTGCTACTGACACACAGATCCAAAACACTCCTTTTTTGATGGGACAAGAAAGATGATCTTGAAAATAAATAGTAATAAATAATAAATCATTTTTAAAGGAAGCAGAAAATTAAGATACCTTTTATGTTTTTGGCAGGATGAAACTTTCAACATATAGAACACACTCATGTCAAACTATATACTTGTAACCTTTTAAATACTTTTTCTCTCAAATATCAAATCTTTTGTAACAAATTTGACTGTAGCTCCTTGAATTTTGAAGTGTTCCCTTTTGACAGTAAACTTGATCACTTGCCAACAGACATTGGAATCAATGCGTTTGTGTTAAACCAAGACAGAACAGAGAAAAGAACAGTTAATCTCGTAAATGTAAGAATTTGTAATGTAAAACAAATGTTTCAGGTACTCCAATTAATCAACTCAAGTTGGAAACCAAAGGTACATTTATCAATTAGACCAAGTTTGTAATTTGATGTTTTGTAGAACTTCTTTAAGCCTGACAGTCTTTTTTGGCCAGTTATATAGGCTGGAGTTCTCTGAGTTTATACACCTGCAGGTAGCACTGCTTCTGTATCCTAGCACACAAAAATTATGTCTTTGTCCATAGTTGTAGAAATTTAGTTTTGTTTTTAGACTGAATATACTTTCCTGGTTGAGGCCATTTAAGATATTTTATAATTTGTGTTGTGCCTGGTTCTGACAAACAAGAGCAACATTTTGGAATAATTACTAAAAGAGTCTCTAACTCCCATGTAGTTATGGTCACATAATTATCTTGAAGCTACTGTTACACGGTTTTCAAAGTAGAGTCTTTTTTTCTGAGTCAAATTCTGGCCCATCCTTCTCAACACAGATATCCAACTGAGCTGGGTATTTAATTCCCTGTATTGCTCACCTCCTTCGAGCTCTTTTGGAAAGTCACATGGGGTCACCAAATGTAGTTCTTTATTCAATACTGAGAATCCCAAATCAATATGGGAATGTAGTTTCCCAGCCAATATTAGAACTCTTATGTTAATATTGGGGATGTAGTGTTTAAATTACTGCTTGGTCTGATCTCTGATAAAGACTCCTGTTTTAAGGACATGAAACTCGTGATCTACACACACACGAGGAGTGGGTTTATTGATCACACTCTTCATTAAAAGTTTATGCTGTCTAAAATACATAACAACCATGTCGTTCTATATTAATTAAGAATAAAAGGCATTCTATGAAGAAGAAGTTCCGAAGACAGTTCTAGGAAAGTACACGTTCCACTTGAGGTGACAGAATTGGGGACACCTGAGTTGAAAGCATTGGGGAAAGCTTGGAAAACAATGCAGAAATCATCTCTCACATCCTGCAGCTGTGGAATCATGGCCTCGCTCCAGGTTGTGCCATTCTCCGTCCTCAGAGCCTAATTACACCTGACCCTTCAGGAGACCTGTCAGGAGAGGCCACGTTACAGCTTAGAAGCAAAGTACTTCATATCCACATCTTCAGTGTTGACCTCCACACAGGTTTAATTTTAGAGGCATTATTGTTCTAAATTCATTAAAAGAGTTTTTATTCATTGATGTTAATGGGCCTTATTTTAGTCTGGCATGAACTTCTTGTATTTTACTCTTGTGTCTGTCAAGGCTCAAGTTGTCTCAGACAGCTTCCTCACTGTCTGTCCAGTAAAATCGCCATGCTGTGTACCTCATGCCTCCCATCTGGATTCAGATACTTGTCCATAAGCTAGTGTTTTGTCAAACAGTACCATAAGGAAACACATATGAGAGCTTGTTTCCTTAGGTGCATTCCTGAACTTGATCACTGAAAATGGTTAGCAATTCAACCTGTATGATGGAAGACAATTATGTGTTTGTATTAGTAATTTTTAATGGCATTTGGAGTCATTTATTTTTAAAAAGTGTAATCTAAGCTCTTCCAACCACAAAATCTCTTATCTGGTAAGAAAAAATGTATATTCATGTGCTGTACACATCAAAACTCACTTGAAAAACATAGAATCTATACAATTCATTTCAATATACATTTCCAGAATTAAGGGATATTTTTGTTTTGTCAGAATTCATTCAGTGGTGTGATAAAATGAAAATAGCTATTCAAATACATGGTTGCCCATGCAAGCATATATTTCAGAGTATTATTTCTGTATAACTAGAAATTTTAGACAAAAAGTTTAAGCGATATGCTAATTACCCATTTTGCAGTAAAGTAGTTTTGCTAAGTTTTAATCCAGGGGTCATTTTATTTGAGAAGTGTAAATAGTATCTAAATTTCTCATCTTAAATGCCTGCCAATAAGGGTTTCCATCATTTCTTATGACAATGAGTGCTGACAGTCATTAATCTGTAGATAGTGTAAGAGGGAAATAGACATCAATATTTCCAGATGAACAAGTCAACTGAGGTCCACACATGTGCATTGAGGAAGCAAAATACAATTGAAATTGAACAACAATGTTCAGGGAGTTTCTGCTGATTCTCTGGGGCCTGTCAGGGTTTAAATTGTTTGCTTGAACCATGTACATGGAAGTATGAAACAACTGTCACATACTCACATGCACCACTCTCTGGTGACTACAGTTGGACGATAAAATTCCCACTGAAGTCTTTAAATGAAGAAACATTGATGAGGTGGCATCACTTTGAAAGACTGGTTCCTGTACATTTGGATCTGCACATGGGGGAAAGAGCCACTTGAGGAACTGGCCATCTAATGACAGTGTGGACACAGACAGGATGTGGGTATTAGTATGAAAATCATGACAACTCTCTCTGTTTTTACTTCTATCTGATGCTGAACGCTCATGCTTTTGCAATGCATTAATAACTTATTTAACAGATATAATGACCTGAATTGAGCACAGAACTATCTGCAATTGTTATAAATTAATATATTTAATATTTAAGTAAAACATCACTCACAGGAATTATTTTGTGAAAGTGACTGGTTCATCATAAGTACAGAAGTACTTCAAGTTCTTCCCATGAATTGAAAATGTAAAGCACTGGATGAGTGAGTCAAGGTCTGCCACCAACCTCATCATTTCAACAAGTCTGAGAGTGTAGGTGGCCAAAAGCATTCAAAAGTGAATAGCTGTTTGTAGTCACTGTCAAACAAGCAATTTAAAATCCAGAAAACTCTTACTCATTCTATACAAATATCTGAGAATTTTAATTAGGAAGCTGCCTATGTGACTTGCCCTGATAAGGAAAATTAATGTTCAAGAGAAAAAAGTAAGGATTATAAATATAATAAAAACACATTTTGGCAATATTTTACATTTTAACACTTCCAAAAATCTTTTTTTAGAGGTGCTGCTTGTGGGTGAAGCATGAAGTTGCAATTTCTCACTCATTAGTCAATTCCTCTTTGCTGCATAGGAGCTAAGAAATGTTACATAAAAAACCATAATCTAATGAATAACTTAAGAAATGAATCAATATATAAAGACGTGATGCAATGAGTGATTTAGATGAAATTTATTTAAAGCATTTTCATTTTTAAGCTCTCCAAAGAAAAATGAGGAAAACTTTTCTTTTTGTTGTGAAAGGCCTGCATTTTATATTTATATCATAATAATGGAAATGTAGTTCCCTGTGAAACCAGAGGAGAATATTCACATGATGATTCCACATAAGAGAAATGCTTATTAGTTCATTTCAACAAAAGAGAAAAAAGTTCATGCTGATTTAATCAGGTATATTTAAATTGTTTGTATGCCATCAAATTATCACTAAAAATATAAAACTAAATGTGTACATTCCTGTAAATTATATCAAATTATATCATTCCTGTAAATTATATCAAAACATTATTTAGAAGGACCAATTTAATTGTATACATTATTATGTTTCAATTGGCACATGCTGGAATTTGTTATTTTATTTTAAACATAAAATTTGGTCATTTTGAGTTGAGAGCTTAGCCTCACACTATTTAGTACAACATCTATTCTTCTGCATTATCAACTGATTAAAATTTCACATGTAGTGCCTATCATTTTAATTGGCTAAAATTTCGGAAATATTTGCCCACAATAAATATCTGATATATCTTAGGATCACTGGGTCAGTCAAAGCACTTGAGAATAATGATTCACAGTAGTAAGCACATTTTGCAAAAGGAAAATGAGTTTACTTTATTTTATTTTATTTTTTTTTTGTTACCAGGGATTGAACTCACGACTTCACTATTGCCAGGCAGGGGCTTGTGCCGCTGAGCTAAATCCCTGACAGAAAATGAAATTTTTAAAATACAAAATCATGAACTTTAGGAAGTGAGTTATTTTGTCACATACAGTGCTATGCTTTTACAAGTGTAAATCTTAAAAGTTAAAAAATGGGAGAAAGAGATCAATGTCTCTAGTATTCACTGACTCAGATTGTGAGCTCATTACCTGCATGAGGGCTTCAGGTGCTACTCTTGCAGAAAACAGCAGTTTATTTCAGGAACAGTATCAATGTCTAAACATAAAGGAAGAAAAATGTAGCTAGCACTTCCTTCATAGGTGGAATGATGCATTTTAACAAAACTAAGTATGTAATTTGTAGTAGCAGACTATTTATTGATGCTTGTGGCTAATTCAGAGAATACTTTCATGTGATTTGCTTGTGGAAATGAAATATTTTAACATCTGTATATTGCCAAATTACCAAGGTATTTTAATCTTCAAGAGAAAAAAGTTCATGCTGATTTAATCAGGTATATTTAAATTGTTTGTATGCCATCAAATTATCACTAAAAATATAAAACTAAATGTGTACATTCCTGTAAATTATATCAAAACATTATTAACACCTGTTCTAACTTTATATATTGAGGCTTTTGTTCTTCATTGTGTTTTGGATAAACTGAGTTTCATTAGTGCACAGTAATTTTTCATTTGTGACGAGCTATAATAACTTCATAAAAAATGTGGAAATTTTGACTTCTGAACTATGAAGAGCAAATCATCAATTTTACATGTAGAGATGCATAAGCACAGCAATGCTATGGGCAGTACTGTTTCAGGGAAACAGACTTAGACTGTACTAGAAAGTGTTATAATTAAAGTTAAGAAAAAACAGCATGTCTAGTCTTCAATATACTCTAATTGTATAGTGACAGATTTTTTTCATAATTCCATAAGCACATATATGTCCTATATACAAATCTTCAGAGTAGCCACATAGACTATTTGCACAGGAAGAAAGGAGAGGAAATCATAAAATTTTAGCTTACTCATCAGCAGAAGTCCTTTGCAGGGTTATATTTTGCCACGATTTTAGTTCTCTAAAGATTAGATTCCCACTGTAATACATTTCTTGATTCTTTTAGGAATAGAATTTAGGCTTCACAGTGCAGTCTCTCAGTCTAATGAAAGTATGGAAATATTTAGCATTAATCTCATTCATTAAATCTGTTCAACAGATAAATACCAGGGTTCTCTCTACAAATAATTAAACAAAGTGCTAGTTTTGGAGCAAAGACATGAAATACGGTGCTTTATTTCATTGGCCAGTTTGTGTCTTCCAAAAATCATTATTTAGTTGACCAAGTTCTGTTGCATTTCTCCTCTCACATACAAATACTTTCTTTCGTGTGTGTGGCACCGGGGATCGAACTCACAACCTCATGCCTGCCAGGCAGGCGCTTAAACCAGGGAGCCAAACTCCTGGCCCTTCATATACAAATTCTTATTCATCATAGAATCACATAAGTTTATTAGAATTTGCTAATCAGACATTTAACTGTACATTTAACTGTTATCTTTAGTAGAATTAAAATTTCCTGAGGTTCGGAGATGTGTGCTTCCTTTATCATGCTCAAAACTCTGGTAATAGCATTAAGTAAATAACACGTTGTAATAAAAAGATTATAGGACAAATTCAAAGAACTCAAAGAGCACAACAACTTCAAGCATTATTCTTTTTTTAAGGAAAGTCATTTACTGTGGGTGAATAAAGCATGCAGTTAACAAGTTCTGAGGGAAAATAGCAGGTCCCAGAATCCTGCCTAACATATTCTTCAAGGAGGCTTTGGAGTCACCCATTGATAAATTACTCTTGCATAAAACCATGGTACACACATGCTGCATGTTCCTGGCATCACAATATGTAAAAGATGCATGTAATAAAACTCAAACTATGTCATAAGCATGCAAATACAAGAGAAGGATGTCAAATAGAAACCATGAGGATATTCTGCTGGAAACAAAGCCATTGACCTGAACAGAGGGCAGCAAAAGTCTGAGCACTTCTGAGTCTGAGGGTCAGTGGGTTAGGAGGGAGCACACAGAAGAGAGTGCTCTGACTACAGAGGGGCCAAATCCCACTCTCAGCACCTTTCAGACATTAGAGTTGAAGTATGAATCGTGTGTACACAGTGTGCCACACTAGGGTGTGCTCTGAGAATGCAGGAGAAGAGCAAGCAGGACAGCAGTGCTTCTGAGAATGAGAATGGGAGATTTCAGTAGTGTTTTTGATGTTCTGAGTAATCCCACTCCTGAGTATTCATAGCATCTCCTCTAACACTAACTTGATGCTGACAGAGAAAGAGCAAGACACACAGATAAACATAGAGACAGACTCACACACCCAGACACACACACTGGGGGAGGCGGGGGAAGTAGACAGAGACAGAGATGATGACAGCAATGTTTCTGACAATACGAGTTGGAGGTTTACACTCTGGTGGAAACTAGGACTTTGAATGACATATGCTATGGTTTAACACTGAATTGTATTTATTCTTCCTATTAAAAAAACTAAACATAGACTTTTTTCTTTCTTAGTCATAATAATTAATACTTTTGCAGAAACTGTAAATAATTTATAACCTTTGCACCCAACATTCTAGAGTAAGAAGATTTGTTACAAGTCTGTTTTAATGATATTGTGACTTACTTAATATTGAATTATGAGTGCAACTGATATGTGTTAAAAATTTTACTAAACCTTGGAAAACAGAGCTTGCATAATATTCATTTCAAAAGAAAATTATGCACATAGGAAATATTACAGTATACATCTGCTCTGGGTGAAGGAGCGTAGCATTAAAACTAGTGGAGGATCATCCTAAGTATTAGAGAGCCAGGCACTAACCATACCTGTAATCAAGGGTCAGGAGTTCAACAGTTACAATGGAATTTTCACTGTGATTCTTCATGGGTTCAATGCTTCTGTCTTTTCTTCTCAGGTAATAGTGACAGCAGCCAAACATGTCCAACACCACCATGATGATGGACTTTCTCCTCATGGAGTTTTCAGACCAGCGTGATCTACAGGTTTTCTACACCATGTTCTTCTCTCTGATTTATATGGTGACTGTAATGGGAAACCTGATCATTGTTGTGGTCACCACACTTGATCAGAGACTTCACACACCCATGTACTTCTTCCTCAGAAACCTGTCCATCCTAGACTCATGCTACATTTCCGTCACGGTCCCTAATTCCTGCATTAACTCCTTGCTGGGCAGCAGCTCCATTTCAAAGGCAGGATGTGCAGCTCAGGTCTTCCTAGTAGTTTTCTTTGTGTTTGTTGAGCTGCTGTTTCTCACCATCATGGCTCATGATCGCTTTGCAGCCATCTGCAAGCCCCTCCATTACTTTTCAATAATGAACCCTCATCTGTGCGTCCACTCCACGCTGGCCTCTCTGCTCAGTGGCCTCCTCTATGCGACCCTGCACACTGGCAACACCTTCCGGCTGTCCTTCTGCCACTCACTTGCTGTCCAGCAGCTCTTCTGTGACATCCCCTCTCTCCTGAAGCTGTCTTGCTCTGATACCTTCAGCAACCAGGTCACCATCCTTGTCTCCAGTCTGGTGGTTGGTGGTGGCTGCTTCATTTTCATCATCAAGTCCTATATTCACATCTTCTCTACTGTGCTCAGGTTACCAGTGGGAGCAGCCAGGAAAAAGGCCTTTTCCACCTGTGTTCCACACATCCTCGTGGTGTCAGCCTTCCTCAGCTCAGGATTTTTTGTCTACCTGAGCCCTGCTGACATGTCTGCCAATATCACGGATATGGTCCTATCTGTGTTCTATTCTGTAATTCCCCCTCTCTTCAACCCTATTATCTACAGTCTCAGAAATGAACAGATAAAGTGCGCCATCAGGAAATGCATGACAAGAATGTTCTTCTCAGGAAACACACTGAGAATTAAGGAGTCTTTCCCTATCCAGTTTAGTCACAGTCATGTTGTTGGCAATCAATGCAGGTAAATGATTAAAGTTATTTGATGTCACTTGTATAAATTTAATACATGGAAATGTGAAACATGCATTAATGCTTCATAGGGAACAAAGGAGAGTTCCAAGGGCACCACTGACAAATGTGTCACAAACCATCCTGCCAGTGTGTTCTCTCAAGCCCCTTCCAACCTTGGGAACTTGGATACCAGGTATGAGGGTTTCCTCTCCTCTGCTCTCTCCTCTGAGATGTGAGTTCCTGGTAAACCACACTATGCCTCCAGACTAGATGATGTCATTTTGTTTCAGATTCTCATGCATTTATATGGGTTTCCTATAAAAATCAAGAGATAAGTAATTTACCACATAGGGAAATTTATTAAATTAAGTTGTTGTTACTATTGTTATTATTATTTTACTCATTTTCTTCATCAGAGTTTGAGCAGGACAGGAATTTTTTATATATATATACACACACACACACACACACACACAAACACATATATGTATATATATATAAATCTGTTAATTCATAGGTTTGAAAACAATGGTGATTAATCTGTCTAGACTGTTTTATGGAACAGAATTACTAATGCTAGTTATTATTGCCAGTTGAAAACTATAAAGGCTTTCAAGCTACATAAAATTTTATATGAAAACATGGGTCTTAGTTACATTTCTCATTGCTAAGACAAAGTACCCAATGTCTACAAGTTAAGGGAAGAAAGACTTAAATAGTTCATATTTTGTAGAGTTTTCAGTCCATATTCGACTGGTTCCAAGACAGGGTGCAACAGCACACAGGAACCACAGTGCTGAAAGGGTTCATAATTGCAAAGATAGCAAAGCAATCTGGGGTGACCATGGCTCTTTCCATACCTCATATCTTATCCAGGCTATTAGGGTGAAAGGCACTCACAACCTTAATCCTAGTGCCCTTGGTTATAGTATTACACCTAGAATCAATCCCAGCATTTCATACTCTTAATCCAGCCACCTCCTTAGAAACCACATCTATGATCTCATGAGTCTTTGTTGGGACATCTGGCCACGAGCTGTAACATCCTGACCCTGGGCACCCCAAAAACTCATGAACATCCTTTATGCAAGAGGTGATTTGTCCACTTGTAACTGTTTTTAAATTCCTAACCATTTCAGCCTTGTTGAATAATTCAACTCCTGATTCTCCACTGAGATTTAAGACACCTGTTAACTGAAAGATACCTGTATAAATGAAAAGAAAATTAAACACCTCCAACATACAATGGAACAATATAAACATTACCATTTTAAAAAGTAGAAATAGGGAGACACAAAGGAATGGACCAAAGTAAGTCCAACACCCATCAGGGTAAACATTAAGACCTGTACTTTCATGCACAGTATCCAAAGTCAATCTGTGGCAAGATGTGAACTCCAAAGGATTTGGATATCTCCACCTGCTATGCCACTGCCATTGCTTGCCACCCCCCCATGGTTTCTCTCTTGTCCCCACTTTGCTTCCTTTTTGCAGTTTTCTTCAGATGATCCACTTTCTTGTCTTCTCCTAACTCCTGGGGTCTCCAGTGCACCTTACAGCTTCACACAGAGTGCTCACAAGGGTACACTGCTTGGCCTCTCATCCATCTTCTTAAACCCTTGCTGACACCACGACTCTTACATTCTGCATGTACCTAAAACCAGCACCTAGTGGATATTGGGAAGGTCTGCCACCAGCTGGAACAGTAGCCAGGCTTCCTTTTCTCTAAGCTGTAGGAGTCACTGAGGACTCTGAATCCAATTCTGAGGAACAAGTTCCCTAGGCTACCACCATTCTAGAACATGGTGCTCTGCATTCTCTTTTCAAAGTGCTGTCTTTCACTTTTGCAACTTTGAGTGTGAAAAGGTTGGAGTCCTGCTGTATTTTGTGATACCTTCAGACCATCTTTTCTGTTATCTTCCTCTGAAATACTTGGCTTTTCTTTCTAGTATTTTTGGCAACAAGTTTGTTCTCTTTTTCATCTTTGCCAGCTCTGACTTTACTGGAGCTGTTGTTCTGTCCCAACTCACAAAGTTTGGATCATTCTGATGGGTTATTTAGTCTTGATTCTCAACAGATATTGGACTAAAATGTCCCCAAGAGTATATATGTCGACATTAGACTGCCTTGAAATTTCTTCTGCCATATAAATTATTTCACCAACTTTAACCTCAGTCTCAAACAAATTCTCTAGACATGGGTAAAATACAGAAAAAATTTCTGCCAAGCACTAACATACATCACCCACAGTGAAACAACCAATGCAATCCTTCTTCCCAGTAGAAACATCTTTACCCCTGTATTTACTGGAAGCATTTCTGACAACATGGTAGTCTTCCAAGTTCTGACCACAGTCTCCCATCAAGTAGTGAAAGAGTTTACAGCTCTAGTTTTTCAGGTGGCATCTCCAAAACTTTTCTAACTCATCCCCTTCCCAGAAGCCGTTGGCAAACTCACATGGTCAGGTACAGTCACTGCAAAGATCCCGCTTCTCTAATACCAAATTCTGTTAGCTACATTTCTCTTTGGTGAGACAAAAGACCCAACACCTGCAAACTAAGAGAGGAAAGACTTATTTAGCTGCTGTTTGTAGAAGTTTCAGCTCATAATGTGCTGATTTAAAAGCAGGGTGGCACAGTACACAAGCACCGCAAAGAAGAAACAGTTCACAGTGTACAGGAGATAGAAAAGCAACAAGTGACAACACAGTTGTTTCTACCCATTACGACTTGTCCACATTACTTAGTCGAATAGCAATAACACACTTAATTTTACTACCCTTGATCCTAGCATTGCACCATGAATCAGTCCCAGCCTCACTCAATCTAGATCCAGCCACATCTGAAAAACTCCCACTGATGCTCACACGAACCTTTGGGTGGACATCTAAAGACTACCCATAACAACATGAAAAGATAGAATGAATGAAAAGATAGAAACTGAAGAACATAGCTCACATCCCCCCAAAATTTTTTCTAATTATATAGTTTGAATGTAGATTATCAAAATCAAAACATTAATACAAAAAGAGAAGGTGTTTAGAGCAGTATTTTTTTTAATTGGAAGAAATTATGTTAAAATGGTCTTTGTGTAGAGCAAACAACTAAAATTGAAAAATAACTGTAAGAAAATGTGGAAACAGAAAATGTGTCTATTGTAAAGGAAACATAGATGTCCTTATTTTGATAAAAGTCTGATTTGTTAAATAATTCCATAAGGCAATAATTAACCAATTAATACAAAATTGAAAAGAAAAATATAGGTAATTGATAAAGAAATTGCTATTAGAAATTGTGGATAAAATTTTAAGTTGTAATGTTTTCTAAGAATTTTACAAGTATTTAGAAAACAGATTTGTACTCCAGATATCAAGCAAAACAATGTTTAATGAAATCACCATTAACTGTGACAAAATGTAGCACTACATAGAGGTTATAATCTATGATATGTTTTGAATTGGAAAGAAAATACTTGGTTGACGATAAATTATAAAAATAATACCACATTAACTTGTGCAGTATTG
Source organism: Dasyprocta punctata (assembly GCA_004363535.1). NCBI lineage: Eukaryota > Metazoa > Chordata > Mammalia > Rodentia > Dasyproctidae > Dasyprocta > Dasyprocta punctata. The sequence goes on from RJWM01029249.1 coordinate 23,266, forward strand.
CTCTAAACTTCTTTGAGGATACATCTTCCAAAAATGGAAATACAAGTGGAACATGAACATAGCTGTTTCAGATGTGGTTTATCCCTTAGTCACATACTAGACCATTGCTTGGGGGACAGGGATTGACATGATGAATCATTTAAACTGTGAGGCCTTAGTGGAACATGGATAGGTATTCTTGGTGCTGCCCCTAGTAATGAGTTAGTTCTCACCTGAGTGTGTTGTTCTGAGAACCTGACCTCTGGATCTGTCTCTGCTTCCTGTCTCACTATGAACTCTCTCTAGATAACACCTGTGCCGTGATGTCAATGTCATCACCTCCCCCACATGGTTGAGCTGTGGGGACCACATGATTTTGGACTTGCAGGTACCCAAATGTGACCTAAAGGAGCGTATTGTCTTTATAAGAAGCCCAGGATCAAATTTTTTTTTGAACTAGGAAACAATGTTAAAACAAATGGCAACACCACAGAGTTCTATTCACACAACTATTTATAGAACCATGGCCAGATAAATAGAGAATTTAGTTTTCCATTTGCACTGGAGAATTGAACAGGTCATACATGTTCAAGACAATGACAGGATGGTACTGCACACAAGACAATCTGTAACCTGGAGCTATCAAAGGAATTTTAATGTCTGAGGATATAGTTCAAAGGCACAATGCTTACCTGGCAAGCACAAGATTCTGAGTTCAATTCCTGGTACAAAAAAAAAAAAAAAAGCTTTAGATAATTTTTTAAAGATAAATTATTTCTCCAGTCTCTTCATTCTAAGAGTAGAAATTTCCCTCCACAATCCCTAGAAGTAAGGAAAGTTGGACATTCTCTGTGTCAACTGGAAAATCAAACCTGAATCAATATGCATATACATGTGTTGCTATTTCTCCATCCTTCACCCTTCATACATATCACAGTTTTCTTTGTTTTACAAGGTGCTGGAACAGTTGCTCTCACCCTTTAATCAAATTCTGAATAAATTTCTATAGTTTCCAAGATAGGCGGGCAAATAATGCAATAGCTGAGCCTTAAACCCAGGCCTTTGACCATACTTCCTTACAAGAAAACCAAAGGAGAAAACATGCTGGGCCTACAGATGCACTATGGGTAACTAAAATCTGGATAAGTTCCAAAATTTCTCCTGCATTTCATATCAATCTCATTTATTGGGTTAATTTATTGAGAAGCCTGCCCACTCAGCTTTGCATGTAGGCACATTAGTCAGTTAAGGACATCTGTCCAGGAACTGTCAATACATGGCTGACAATGTCACCCACCGCCAAGCCTGAGGAGAACAAGATACTTTCAAAACGTGCTGGGATAATCGCTTGTCAGCTCTTGCCACATTCTGTTCAATATTCCCTCGAAAAACAAGTTTGCAGACATTGTCCTCAATGTGCAATCCTCCTGGATTCTTGGAACAGGAGATTCAACCCAGAGTGAGAGCAGTGAGCCCTGAGACA
>RJWM01029250.1:0-25948 GCA_004363535.1 Dasyprocta punctata
TTTTTTTTTTTTTTTTTTTTTTTTTTTTTTTTTGTGGCACCAGGTATCGAACTCACAACCTCGCACCTGCCAGGCAGGCACTTAAGCCATTGAGCCAAACTCCCGGCCCTAGTGTTTTGAGACAGGGTCACACTATGTAGCTCAGGCTGGCCTTGTGCTCACTGTGTAGCCCAAGCCGGCCTCTAACTCACAGTGCTCCTCCTACCTCAGCCCCCGGAGTGCTGGGTTAAAGGCGTGCACCACCACACCCAGCTCTGACGCCTAGAATTTAAAGGAGGAAAGGATTCGTTTAGCTTATGTCCAGAGTTAGCTGGCTCCAAGGCAGAGGAACAGGATGGCAGAGAAGTATGATGGAGTGAATGATGCTCAACCCATGGCAACCAGGAAGTAGAGCTGGGGACAAAGTCACAACCCACCTCCAACCAGGCTCTATAATGTGAGACTTTTAGAGGAAAGCCATTATAGAGCTAAGCCATGACATTCCATCCCTGACCTCCAAAAGATTCATGTCCATCTCATTTTGTAAAATCCATTTAATTCATTGCTGAGAGTTGCCAGTCTGAACAGTTCAGAACTGCTGAAAAGTCCAAGTCTGAAGTGTCCTCTGAGACTCAAGGCAGCCTCTTAGCTGTAAGCCCCTGTAGAAGTCAAAAAGAAGGCTCACTGCTTCCAACCTACAGTGGCACAGGGTAAACTTTCATTCCAGAAGGGAGAAACAAGGGAATAGAAAAAAATTGGGACTAAAGCAAGACTGAAACCCAACAGGGAAAACATTAAATCCTATTCTATATCTAGCACCCATAGTAAGTCGTTGTGAGATGTGAACTCCAGAAGTCTTGGGCAGCCCCAAATGTATGGCATTGCTGGTTGCAGCTCTTATGGTTTTTCATTTGGAGTGAGTCTACTCACTGCCTTCACCTTTCCTCAACAGACCTTCCATGTCCCTGATATCTTCAAATTTCTCGCAATCCTTACCGTACTTCTGGCTTTACACTCACAGCTTCATGCGTTGCCCTTTTGAGAGTGCACTACCTGACCTCCCAGACCTTCTTATGAAATCTGGATAGAAGCTTCCCTGACCCCATAATTCTTACATTTTGCATGCCTGTAAAACTAGCATCATATTTATGATGTCAAGGTTTCCCTCCAGTTTGAACAGCAGTCAGGCCCCCTTCGATCATGATTTCAGAGGCTTCAGAGTGCCTGGATAGCTAAGTACAAAGAAATGAATCCTGGGGAACCAATCCCCTAGGTCAGCTGTGGGGAACTTATGGTATATGTGCCATAGAAGGCTGTTCATATCATTAAAAGGTATAAAAGATTCATCATCGCTGCCTTAGGTGAACCTTCTGAAACAAGTTTCCCAAGGCCTCTTCTCACATGAAAATTTCAGAGTTTTGCACCATTGTGCCTGTGAAGAGTGGGTTTTTGCTGATTTCTGAGATGCCTTCAAGCCATTCTTCCTGTCAGTCTAATGCAAAGTACCTGGGTTCCTTTTAATGTTAATCATCTCAACAACCATGCTCCTTAAGGCCTCAACTTTGCAAGTGCATCCTTTCCAGCAAAACTGGAAACTTCCTATTATCTTTTGGCTCTGTCTTTTGCTCCTGATTTTCATTGTAGATTTGGCTAACAGCAGCCAGCAATACCCTTACCACCACCTGACGGTTGGGCTGCTTTGAAATTTCCTCCATCAGATTAATTAGTCCAGCATCCTTAATTTCAGTCTCCTGCAAAGTCTCAGGACATGGGCCAAATGTAGACAGTATTTCTGAGTGTAACACATGGCTTTTAGTTCACCTGCCAATGGAGTTCTTGTTCCCAAGTGAAACCTCTTGAGCCTGTCCTTTAATGTTCACATTCCTGTCAGCATTTTTGTCTTCTGAACTCTGACCAGTATTGTACATCAGCCATTGCTCTCAATAATCTAGGACTTCTCTAGCTTGCATCTCCAAATTTTTCCCAACTCACCCCATCAAACAAAAGCTTCTAAACCATGTCATCAACAAGGACACCATTTCTCTGGTACCAAAATCTGTCTCAGTCTTTTTCTGGTCACTGAGGATAAAATATCTGACACCTACAACTTAAAAGGAGAGAGGTATATTTTGGCTCATTGTTTTCAGTCTGTGGTCATCTGGCATCAAGGGAGAAACAGGATGGCAAAAGGGCATGGCAGAGGAAAAGGAATTCAACCCATGACAGCTGGGAAGCAGAAAGAGAAAGAAGGAGCCAGGGACAAGAATATACTCTTCTAGGAATGGGGGGAGAAATGGAGGTTTATTTGATTTAATATATCTGCTTAATGTGTTGAAATTTGGGAAAGAAGGAATTATCTTTTACCACATTCTGATAGCTTTATTAGCTCATTTTTTATGGTAAACTTGTACATGAAGACATGTGTCACCTCTACCTAGCTCAGTATTTGGATGAGACCTGTTAGCTCTTTATATTTGTATTAAAATATACATAACATAAAATTTACCATTTTCAGCATATATAAGTGTAGAGCATAGTGGCATTAAGTATATTCTAATTGTATGTTTATCACAATTACCCATCTCCAGAAGTCTATCCGTTAAACATTAACTCCCTATTTCCCCCACCCTATCCCCTCTTACCTGCCATTTTATTTTGTCTGTTATGTTTTTTATTTATTTATTTAGTTATTTGTTATTTATTTTAAAGATAGTAAAATCCAACAGAACATAAAAGAACAAAGTCAATCAAAACAAAGCAGTAGAACTGGTACAGAACTTCGAAGAAAGATACTGTGAATACAATAGCTACTATAGTATATCTTGTTATCTTCAGAATAGCTGACCATTCCAACAGGTATAGTAGAATTGTACCAAAAACAACAGAATAAAACCAATAAAAACAGAATATAAAATAAAGCAACTAATAATAATAATAATGATCATAGTAAAGCAAAACAGTGAGACAAGACAGAAGAGAATCCCCCATATTTGCTACATTGCCTACTGTCATCTTCCAAAGAGATGATCGGGCTGGGCTGCTGACCGGAGGCCTGCAAAATCTACGAAACAATACTAGCATTTAGTTGCTTAATGTTCCTTAGTTGCTATCATTTTAGCCAGACCTCCGAACCAGCAGGTTGCTTATGGAGGAGGGGGGTTCGTCCTTGATTCCAAGCCTGCGCGCCAGTGCCGCTCTGGCCCAGCGGAGTGGGTCCTGGAAGGACCCATGCTCGTTCTCCCCCAGGGGTCCGCACAGTCGCCCAGTCCCCCAGAGGGCAGATCAGTTGTCTGTCTCTTATGTTTTTGACTGTTCTAGGAAACTTGTATAAGTGGAGTCATATAGTGTTTGTTCTTTTGTATCTGGCTTATTTCATTTAGTATAATGCATTGACATTATAACATATCAGGATTTCATGTAATCTTAATAGTATTTTATTGTATATTTATGCCAAAGCTGCTTTATGCATTTATCTATTGTTGGACATTTTGGTTGTGCCTACTTTTCATCTGTTCTGGGTAATACTGCTGTGAATCTTGGTATAGTCACTGGAGGTTTTATTTTGTCTTTGCATTGCTAGGGATCAAACCTGGAGCCCTGTGCATGGTAGGCATGTGGTCCATCACTGTGCTACTCCACTAACCTATACTCATCGAGTTTATTTCTGAGTACTTTTTCCAATTTCTCCCCACCTGCTTCTCTGTTCAATATAATTATTTTGAAAATATGTTTTTTAAATAGCCTCAAATGCTATTATTTGTATCTTGGGCTGGTTTATGGACCACAATTTTTTTAAAGAGTGACCTTAAGCTGGGTGTAGTGGTGCACACCTGTAATCCCAGCACTGAGGCAGGAGAATTGTTGTGAGTTCGAGACCAGCCTAGTCTACAAAGTGAGTTCAAGGCCAGCCTGAACTGCATAGTGAGACCCTATCTGAAAAAATAGAGCTGGGGATTTAGCTCAGTGGCGTAAGCTCCTGTCTGGTAGGTGCAAGGTTATGAGTTCAATCTCCGGTACCAAAAACTAAAATAAAATATAAAACAGTGACTTTATAAAAACACACACTAATGTTTAAACAGTTTTGCTTAGATATCAGTCTTTATTTGTTTTCATTTCCAGGTTTGGCTTTTTTCCCTTATGAATGCCCTCTCTGTACATGGTGTTTGTTTCAAGGAGTATTAGATAAAAGTATTATGGATACCCATGGAAGAGATTGTAATTAAATTACTTTAATAACAATAAACCAGGAAATAAAGGAAATGCGGTCAAGTTGAGCCTTAAAAGATCTATAGTACTATGATGGACAGTTGGAGAATGAGGCAGTTGAAGAAGAAACATTGTGAAAGACAAAGAACCAACCAACAATGAACATTTCCCTGGCATATAAGTTGTTTAGGCCAAGAAAAGTATCATGAAAAATAAGTAAGATGTTTCGAAAGTAAGTTATGAAAGTCTTGTTAGTGTGGAAGGGTGCTTGATATTGGTACTAGGAATCAAACTCAGGGCCTTGCATTTACCAGGCAGGTGCTGTACCACTGAGCTATATCCCCAGCCGGGTCCTGGGTATTGAATCTAGGTTCTTCGCACTGAGTTACATCCTCCAACCACCCCCGCCCTTTTTTTTTTTTTAATTTTGAGCCAAGGTATCACTGTAATTGAAGTTCCTTGCCAGGCTAGGGTTGATTTTGTAATCCTCCTGCCTCAACCTTCCAAAATGCTTGAATTTATTTTATTCTTACTTTGTCATCTAGAATGAGTAAAATTCTGAGGCGAAGAAGGCTAATAACCACCTGAGTGTGATAGCACATACCTACAGTCCCAGCACTTCAGAGACTGAGGCAGGAGAATTGTGAGTTTGAGGCCTGCCAAAGACTACTCAGTGAGTTCAAATCCAGCCTGGACTATATAGTGAGCTCCTGTCTCGGAAATCATTTAAATAAAAAAGAAAAAGAAAAAAAGAAAAAAAAAAAGAAAAGAGAAACCGAAAAAAGGCCATGAAGTAGCTGTCATAGTGAAGTAGATTTATAGTTTAAGGGGAAGAAACGAGATGAAAATACAGAGACTGAGAAGGAATCAAGGTTCAGCGTTTGTTGAATTACAGGTGGAGAATTCCTACTTTATAATGAGTCCTACCATGAGATTTTGTTGCAGAATAATTGTGAAGAAGACCAGAAAGTGATTTCAGCATAGGAGCTCATTTATTGAGTTTCAGACAGTGTCTTAGGCTATAATGATTAGTAGATGAATAAAACACAATTTTGCTCTTAAGAGTTTTTACAAATAGATTATTTTTCTATAAATTTTTGTAGCTTAATCCCTTAAAATATTTATGGGTCAGATTTTCAAGTAATCAGAAAACAAATCAGATGATGATGATGATGATGATGATGATGAAGAATGTGATGCTGGGGATTGTAGTTCTTTTTTTAAAAAAGTACTGTATTACAATGACTTTAATAAAATATGATTTAATATTTAATTAGAGGAAAGCTGTTAAAATTGGTGTCACTTAAAATTGTACAAAATCATAGTGCTGTATAATTTATTGTTTTAGAGGATCAAGTATTTCAAGAGCACAAACATTTGTTTTTATATATTGTTTCCCATTTCCACTTTTTATTATACAGTTTGATTTGGGGCATCTTTGTAACTCACATGATATCCTTTTCACAATTAAGGAAATGACTATATATCCATCATCTTCCAAAACTTCCTTTATGTTGTCCTTGCCTTGTATTTGCAAACTATCTATTGTGATAGGTTAGTTTATATTTTCAATAATAATATAAATAGAATCATGCAGTATATTTTTTGAGGGGAAGACCTGGCTTCTGTCACTCAGTATTATTATATTGAGATTTATGTTTGTTGTTGCATGTACCAATAAATCGGATCTTTGATTACTGAGTGGTATTCCATTCTATAGGTCATTATATTTTGTTTATTCAGTTCACTTATTGATGTATGTTTGGTTGTTTCCATCATTATTTCTCATGGATAACTTCCTGAAAGTTGAATGACTGGATCACAATTACCTTTTTAAGAAAACTGTTTAACTGTTTCCAAACACATGTCACTAATTCATATTCATTGATCAGTGATTAAGACCTGCTATTCTTTCACATCCTAACACTTGGCAGAGTCATTCTTTTGACATTTAGCTATTCTAATGGAAGTCTATTGGTAACTTATTGTGGTAGTTTACCATCTGAAATATGCGTTAGTTAAATGTCTGTTCAAATATTCAAATATTTTGTCCATTTTAAAAATTGAGTAATTTTCTTGTTATTGAATTATAAGAAAAGTTCATTACATAAGACCTACACATGTATATGTATGTTTTATAATTGTTAAATTTGTGCTTTCCCTTTTCATTCTTTTTACAGTTTTTTTTTCAGTTTTTAATTTTCATTGCAATATGTTTGCATTGCATGGTGATTACATTCCTTGTGTGGAGTTGGTGCATATATATAACACATCTCAATTCTTCTTTTCAAGCCTTTTCCTTCCCCTCCCTCTCTACTCCTTTTATCTCTTGAGCCCTTTCCCATTTGAACATAATCAGTCTCCCTACTTCCCATTATTTATTTTTCATTTTGCTCTTTACTTACATTTTTGGCTTCTCATATAAAAGAGAAACTGTAGAATTTAAGCTTGTATGTCCAATTTATTTCATTTAATTTGAACATAATCAGTCTCCCTGCTTCCCATTATTTATTTTTCATTTTGCTCTTTACTTACATTTTTGGCTTCTCATATAAAAGAGAAACTATAGAATTTAAGCTTGTATGTCCAATTTATTTCATTTAATTTGGTCTCAAGGTGCGTCCAATATTCTACAAATGACTGAAGTTTATATTTGTGGCAGAGTAGTATTCCATTGTATATAAATGCTATACTGTCTTTATCCATTCATGTATTAATAGACATATAGGGCATTTCCAGGATTCAGCTATTGTGATTTGTGCTGCTATAAATGTGTGTATACATCTATCTCTCTAATGTGATGTCTTTAATTCTTTTGGAAAGATTCCTAGAAGGGGAATAGTTGGATTGAATGAATTTCTAATTTTATGTTTTTGTGGCATCTCCATACTGATTTGGTTAATGGTTATACTAGTTTACCTTTCCACCAACAGTGTAGAAAGGTTCTTTTTTTCCTGCAGCTTCACCAGCACTTATTTTTATTTAAGTTTTTGATGATTGCCATTCTTTCTAGAGTGAGATGGAATCTCAGTTGTTTTAATGTGCATTTCTCTAATGGCCAGAGATGTTTAACATTTTTTCATGTATTTATTAGCCATTTGTACTTTTTCTTCTGAGACGTGTCTAGCCATTTCAGTTGCCCATTTTTTTTTATTGGATCTTTTATTTTAGGGATCTAATTTTAATTTTTCTGAGTTCTTTATATATTCTAGATGTTAATCTTCCGTGCAAGGAATAACAGCAGAAGTTTTTTCCATTCTGAAAATTGTCTCTTTGCTGGATTTTTCTTTACTGTGCAGAAGCCTTTTAATTTTATGATTTTCATTTGTTAATTCTTAATGCTGTTTCTTGTGCCCCTGGGATTCTGTTCAGAAAGCTCTTACCTATTCCTATGCCTACAAGGGTTTTGCCTATTTTATCTTGGAGCAGTTTAAGTGTTTCTGTTTTAACATTTAGATCTTTGATCCATTTTGATTTTATTTTAGTATATGGTGGAGAGATAGAGTCTAGATTCAATCTTTTGCATGTGAATAGCCAGTGTTTGTTAAAGAAGGTGTCTTTTCTCCAACATAGGCTTTTGGCCCTTGCCAAGATCAGCTAGCTTAATTGCCTGGGGTTGTTTCTGCATTTTCTATTCTGTTCCATTGATGCATATATCTGTTTTTGTGCCAGTACTATGTTGTTTTTATCACAGCAGCTTTTAATATACTTCAAAACTGGGCTTGTGATAGCTTCTGTTTTGCGCCTTTTTTTTTTTTTTTTTTTGTATCCTAAGATTGCTTTTGCTGTTCTAGATCTTTTCTGGTCCTATGTGAATTCTAGGATTCTTTTCTCTTGTTCTCTGAGGACTGCTGTGTGTACTTTGATTGTGATCACATTAAATCTGTGTATCAGTTTTGTGTGTGTGTGTGTGTGTGTGTTTGTGTGTGTTGGTTGTGTATCCTGCTGCATTTCTGAATTTGGTTAGTAATTCCAGGAATCTTTTGGTGGAACTTTTTGGGTCTTCTATATAGAGGACATATGTCATCTAGAAATAATGAAAATTTGATTTCTTGTTTTCCTATATATATCCCTTTTATTTGTTTCTTTTGTCTGATTGTCTGGCTAATATTTCGAGTATATTCTGAACAGGATTGGTGATAGTGGACATCTTTGTCTTGTTCCTGTTTTTAGAGGGAAAGCTTTAGGTTTTCCCCAGTTAATATGATGTTTGCTGTTGGATTGTCATAATTGGCTTTTATCAGATTGAGATAAGGTCCTTGTATACCTATTTTCTTCACCGTTTTTATCATGAATGGGTGTTGGATTTTGTCAAAAGCTTTTTTCTGTCAGATGAGACGGTCATGTGATTTTTGTCCTTGCTTCTGATTATGTGATGTATCAGATTAATTGGCTTACATGTGTTGAATCTTCCTTGTATCTCTGAGATAAAGCCTACTTGGTCATTATGTATGATCTTTTGATGACTTGTTACATTTTGTAGGCCAGTATCTTATTTAGAATGTTTGTATCTGTGTTCATTAAAGAGATTGGGATGGTTTTAGGGTTAGGATCCTTGTTTGGTTTTGGGAATCTGTTAGTGTGAGCTGTAAAACGTGATTTGGGAAGTACTCCTTCCCTTTCGATTTTATTAACAAATTTAAGAAAAATTGGCCCTTAGATACTCCTTGAAGTTCTTGTAGAATTCTGCAGTGAATCCATCAGGTCCTAAACTATTCTTAATTGGTAGGTTTTTTATTACCACAATTTCAGTGCCTGTTATTTTGTCATTTAGGATTTTATATTTTCTTGGTTCAGTTTTGGTAATTCATATGTATCTAAGAATCTACTCATTTCTTCTGAATTTCCAGTATATTGGCCTACAGATTTTGAAATAGTTACAAGTAATCTTCTGAATTTCGATTTCACCTTTTTCATTCCTAATTGCATTGATTTGGTCTTTTTTGGTAAGATTGGTTATGATTGTCTATTTTGTTCATGTTTTCAAAAAACAGCTCTTCAATTTGTCGATTCTTTGTGTTGTTTTTAGTCTTTATTTCATTGATTTCTGCTCTGATTTTTATAATTTCCTTTCTTGTACTAGCTTTGAATTCAGTTGTTCTTGTTTTTCTATAACTTTGAGGAGCACAATTGTTTATTTGAGCTTGCTTTGTTTTTCTGATGTGGGTATTCATAGGTATAAACTTCCCTCTTCCCTCTAAGGACTACTTTCATTGCGTCCCATAAGTTCTGTCCCATTGAGTCCCTTAAGTTGTACTAGTATTATTATTTAATTCTAGGACTTGTCTTACTTTGTTCTTGTCTTGTTCTGTGTCCTATTGATTACTTAATAGTATGTTGTTTAATTTTCATTAATTTGCATAATTACTATGGTTTCTTTTACCATTGTGTCCTAGTTTCATTGTGCTATCATTTTATACTATGGATGGGATAATTTTGATTCTTCACTGACTAGTCTGTGGTCTAATTTGGATGAAGGTCTATGTGCTATTGAGCAAAATGTATATTCTATTGTCATTGCATGGAACACTTTGTAAATGTCTATTGAGTCCATTTGTTTAAAGGTTTTGTTCAGTTTTGATATTTCTCTGCTGAGTTTTTCTAATTGATGTTTGTGCCAGTGGGGGTATTGAGATCCTCAATGATAATGTATTTATGTTTATGTAATTTTTTGTGTCCAGTAGTACTTGTTTTATTAGGTTGGGTATGCCATTTTTTGGTGCATATATGTTAATAATTTTTGTCTTCCTGTTAATTGCTCTCCTAACCAATATGTAGTGACCTTCTTTGCCTTTTCTGATCAGTTTTGACTTGAGTTCACTTTGTCTGGATTGTTTCTGGGTTCCTGTTGCATAAAATACTGTTTTCCACCCTTGGATTTTGTGTATGAATTTTCTTTTGGGTTAAATGTATGTTTTATATACAGCATATTATTGTATTTTGTTTCTTGATCCATTCTGACAAGTTTTGTTGACTGAGCAATTGATACCAGTAACATTTAGAGTTATTTTGAGAGGTATTGGCTTATTTTTGCCACTGCGTTATTTTCTTGTTGCTGATTTCCTTTCCTTGCCTTCTACTTAACTCCTCACCCTGCCTCATGTATTCATTCTATTGGACCTTTTGACATTGTTAATTCTGTTCTCTTTCAAAGATATCCTTGAGAATTTTTTGGAGTGCTTATTTGGTGGTCGTGAATTTCTTTAGACAGTCTTTATCATGGAAATATTTTATTTCTCCATTATTTTGCAGGATATGTCAGTCTTGGTTGGAAGTTATTTTCTATCAGAACTTGAAACACTTCACTCCAAGTTCTCCTAGCCTTTATGGTTTGTGAAGAGAAGTCTTCTGTAATTCTAATGGATTTACCTTTTTAAGTGATTCTTTGCTTTTCTCTAACAGTTTATAAGATTCTTTTCTTGAATATGAAGTGTCATGTAAGGATTCTTTTCTGAGTTTGGTTTTCAGGGTTATATATGCCTCACTTATTTGTATGTTAAAATTTACCCATATTTGGGGGGCTTGCTGCTGTTATTTCTGTAGACAGGTTTTTTATGCCATTTGTGTGATCTTATGATTTTTCACTAATTCCAATTAATCTTTGTCTTCTTTGTGTCACCTAGCAGCTGTTGTGACCATTTTTTACTTTCCTTTGTTGTTTTTAAGGTATCATTCATTAATTTGCCACCTATTAATGCTCTGTGTTATAGTTCTTACACTCTGCCCTTACATTGGTCATGTCTGTTACCCATATTTTTGATAAAATTTTTAATCTAAATTTCTATTCAGTACCTTTTTTTTAAAATGAATTTTAACTTTTCTATGCTTGACATTCATATTTCTTTTGTTCAGTTCAGGCAGTTTTTTTATTAGTGACTTCCCTAGATTCACAGATTGTTTTATTAGAACCATTATTTATTTGGTGTATCTTCCTTACAGTTATCAAACACTTTATTAATCTTTCTTTGCAATCTCTCTTATCCTTTTGAATAATTTATTTGTAGGGCTTTTGATTTCCTCCTCCTTCATGCTCCATGGATCAGGTCTGTGGGAGTTGGGAGTTTTGGAAAGCATTTTGTTACCTTATGTTTCCATTTGTTTCTGTTTTAGGGTTTGTGAGTTGCATATAGTGGAAAGCTTTGTTGGTACTATGGAGACTTCCTTATTTAATTTCTGCTTTTTAGCAGCACCCTCTCAATGTGGATAACTGAAGTTTGCCTCTGAGCCTATCCCTTTATAAGGGTGAGGAGGTTGCAGTGTATTTGGCTCAGTACCCAGTTCACTGGGAATGGCTTGTAGTATTGTCAGTGACACAAAAGCAGGCAGCCCAGATATTGAGGTATATAGATGATATATAGGGGAAAGAAACTCCCAACCCGCTAGATGTCTGCTATGAGTTCATGTTGTGGGAGGAGGCTCATTCATTGAAGGCCAAGCTTCAAGAAAAAGAACTACTACACCTACATACTTCCCCTAGGGATGAACAACAGTGATTAATATTCTAAATCAAGCCCAAGGTCCTGAGTTCGATTCCTTGGTTACCACCCCCAAATAAATAAACTTCTATCACCTTGGGTGGGGGACCAAAACCTCCTGTCCATTCTTTCCCGGAAAAATCCTTGTTCCTTCCAAGTAACCTTGCTACTCCATTTTATCCCCATTTAATCAGTATTACCTAAGCAACTAAGCAACTATACTTGTAATCTTACTGGTTCACCATAGTTTTATCCCACTTCACACCCACCTTGTGATTTCCCGTTGGATCAATATTACCTAAGTGATGATACTTGTGATCTTATTAGTTAACTTTAGTTTTGTCCCACCTTGAACCTGCCTCACCTCTGGCTTTGCTCAATAAATCACTCTTGAGAAGTGGGATCTACAGGCAACCACCCAAGCCCCACCCCCATCTATCTTAACCAGAAGCTATCTTTCTCTCAGTAAACTTTCTACTCTTAATGAATTTCCTAGAATTCATTCCTCAATTTTAGAGAACACAAACTCAGCATTTCCAACATTTAGCAGGTTAGGAATTATATTATTTCCCTCATATAATTTGGAGGTTCATGTATCACCCCTATACTATATGCCCTGTATCAGTTTTTGCAGTCTTATAATCCAGCAAGTCATGATTTTCTCCTTAGGCTTTTCTTAGAGTTAGTGCTACAGGCCAGGTCTGTTATTTCTCCCTGGAGCTTTCCACTCTGCTGGGATGCTGGCCTCATCTAACCAGGTTAATGGATTTGTCTTGCCTGTGTTGCCCAGTGTCAAGGGGAAACAACACCTAATTAGCTTGGAAATTGTCAGTGCCATGACCAAGGGATAGAATTCACAAGGACAGAGTCAGCCAGGGGCAAGTGCAGCATGTGGGGTTGCGGGGAGGCTCCTTCTCTGACTGGGTGGGGATGGGGGTGGGATCCGGGCTCCTACCTTTTCCTTTTTTGTAACAGTACCTTTCCAAGTGTGGATATTTTTTGTTTGTTTGTTTTTGTCTTTTTGTCTTTTTGAGGCAGGGTCTCACTATGCAGTTCAGGCTGGCCCTGAGCTCACTTTGTAGCCCAGGCTGGTCTCGAATTTGCAGTCTCCTCCTGCCTCAGCCTCCTGAGTGCTGGGATTTCAGGTGTGCACCACCATACTCAGTTAAATTTTTTGTTTTGATAATCTACTTTGTCAGTTTTTTTTGTGTGTGTGTGCTTTTGGTATCCTATCTGAACTTTGCTTTTAACCCAAGGTCAAAAGATTTTCTTTTATGTCTTCTAGTAGTTTTATAGTTATAGTGTTTATATTTAGTTCCAGAATCCATTTTAACCTAATTTTTGTGTATTATAAACATTATGGCTCAAGCATTTTTATCGACAAGGATATCTGATTGAGAAACAATCTGCTGTCTTTTTTTTTTTTGAGAGAATATTCATTTTCTGCTGAATTACCTTTGTTAAAACCAAGCATTTGTAGAAATTCATTTGTATTCTGGATTCTTCTATCCTGTTCCATAAATTGTTGTGTATTTTAGCCAGTATCACTTTCTTTTGCTTACTATAGTTCTATACTGTCATTTGTTGAGCTCTTTATTTCTCATTGGTTGTAATTTTCTGTATATATATCTTGTATTTATTTTGTTAGATTTGTTCCTTTAAAAAAATCCATATTTTCTGTTGTTTGTAAATAAATACCTTAAAAATATTTTCTTTGAGTTTTATAGTCTTACTAAGCTCAGTTGTTCTGGTTTTTTTTTTTTTTCTTCCTAGATTCTTTGAATTTTCTATGTAGGAAATCTTGTCACCTGAAAATAGAGGAGATAATTTTGTTTTTTCTAAGCTGTATGCACCTTACTCCATTTCTTTCTATCTTGCTCTTGTTATACATTCAATGCAAGATTGAGTAGCAGTGGTTAAGACTGAAATTTTTGCCTGTCCTACATTTGAGCGTGACAGCATTCATATTTTATTATTAACTTGATACTAACTTTAAATTTTGGATTGATGCACATTTTTAAATTTGGAGATATTTCCTTCTAGTTTTAGTTTTCTAGCGGAGTTTTTAATCATAAATGGGTGTCAGATTTTTATTGACTGCTTTTTCTCTGTGTTAAACTGATCATTTAGTACTGTTCTTCTTGGGTCTCTGAATATAGTGAATTATACTTTCAATTTCCAAACATTGAACAATCTGACCTTTCCTGGATGTCTATTTGGAGATTATTGTTAATTACGATTTGTCAATATTATGTTGGAAAATTTTCATCTGTATCTATGAAAGGTTCTGTACTCTCTTGTAGTTTTCTTGTAACTTCTTTTCTGGTGTTGGCCTCAGGCTAAGCTTGTAACTCAGAGATACAGGATCACTTAGGTTACTTATCAGCATCAATGTTTTTCAAGGTTTGTGTCTTTGAAAGAATTTTTTCCTTTTAATCTGAGTTGTTGAGTTTATGGGCATGAAATTGAAATACCTTCTTATTTTAATTTTAATGTTTGTAGGATCCATAATTACATCTTCCTTTTTTATTGCAGATATAACTTGTATTTTCTGTTTTTTCCTTTTGTTGGGTGGCTAGAGGTTTGTAAATTTCATTGATTTTATTGGTTTTTTAAAACAAAATTCTCTCTTGTTTTTCTGGGTTTATTTTTAGTTGTTTCCTCTCTGGTCTCTTTTTATTTGTCATCTTATGTTTTTGATTCATACTTGGATACTTGAGAGACCTTCAGCACATCTCTAGAATTTTTTTCCCCCTTCAATTACTTCTCTTTGGTACTTAGCTTTGCAAACTCAGCCTGCCTTGGTCATTCTGGATTGTAGTTACTTGTTGATTGGTTTGTTTTAGTGTGGTGTTGAGAATTGCACCTAAATTGTTACACATGGTAAACATGTATTCTCCCCTTGAGCTATACATTTAGGCCCTTGCCTTTTTTTTCTTTTGATCTCTGCTGATTTTTCAGGAAGTCTTTTGCACTTTATTCCTTTCTAAACTGTGGCCTTTATACTCAGTGTAGGAAGTTGAGGCAATCATTGTACTCACTTATTTTATTTCCCATCTCCCATTGACCTGATGTCCAGTGTCTTGAAAACTGTTACTTTATACATTTTGTCTAGTTTTTTTATCTGTTTCGGGTAGGATATTAAATCTGTTCCCGTTACTCGCCTTTTTGCAGAAATATTGCACCATTTACTTTCATTTTTTTAAAAATCTTGTCTCTATTTAAATGGTAAACTCTTGAAAGAAGACAGCTTTTGTTACTTTTTAATTGCTAATGTTGTGGTTAGTTTTGCTTATTCTGAATTTGGCACTTTACTCGCATCTACTTGAGCTCAATGAAAGGTGATAAAAGGAAATAGTAAATAAAGTTACTATTTAATTGAGTATCCTCCGTGTCAGTTGAACTTTCTCTAGTGTGGTAGTATAATTTTATTCTCATCTAACAATTCTGGTTCCTTTTTTAAAAAAAAATTTTTTTTGTGATTTTTAAATTCAGACAATTCTGATTCTTACAGCTGGATTACTAAAGCTACATCTCTGTCCCTCCACTATCCATCAGTGGCCCAACTGAAACATTTATGCTTAGCTTTATAATAATGTGTAAATTTAAAATACTGGTAGGATGTTGAGATAGGGAGAAATCTATGGGAAGATCACCGATTAAGAAACAATTGATTACAAGTGTCCAGTTTCATCATCAGTCTGGATTGATTTTTCTTGTGCATGCTAGGCTAGTGCTGTGTCACTGAGTGAGCAATATCTGTATGAGTTTGAATTTTGATTTACTCGTTCATTTCAAGTGGGAGTTATTGTTCTGCTGTTGTTCTCATTCCCTCTCTGCTTGTATGTGTCTTTGTATATTTAGTTACTTTTTCATTTTGACATTCCCCTCCCTCCCTTGTACCCAGTCCAGAACCAATTCTTATTTTAGAATCCAGTGATTTTTATCATTATTTACAGTGTATTACAAATATGACAGATCCTTTAGCAGAAACAGTAAATACTTTGATTTAGTTTCTAGTGGGTTTATAAGAATGTCAGCTGCCTCTACTTCTTAAGAAGCCAGTTTACTAAAAGACATAGGTGCAGGTTGACCTCTCTGTATATATTTTATAGCCCACTTTTCTGTCTCTTTCTCTGTTTTTGTTTTTTGTTTTTTGAGAAAAGGCCTCACCATGGACTTGATTTCACTATGCAGCCAAAGCTGACTTCAGACTTGCAGTGCTCTTCCTTCCTCAGCTTCCCCAGTGCTGGGATTACAGGCATATACTACCACACCCACCCTGTAACTCACTTTCTTAAACCAGTTCAGTGTTAGAGACAAGGACTGGTGTTTTACTGAACTCTGTCATTTCTATTTAAGATCTATAATCAAGAAGCATGAGTCTTTAACCAAGTTTCCTTTTATTGGTCATTGGAGATGCTTATCTTGCTTTTGAACCTAGCTTTTTTTTTTTTTTTTTTTTTTCCTTTTTTGGTACTAGGCATTAAACCCAGAGCCTTGTTATATGCTAGACAAGATTTTACCAGGTCAGCTCTATCTTTTTTTATTTTCGTCATGTTTATTCTGGTTATATATTTAATGTATAGTGATTGGTTGATAGTTAACTATCATGTCTGTCTTTTAAAATTTTTATTTGTATTAGTACGTTTTTGTAGTTCAACATGATTACATTCATTATGGGAAGTTGGTACATGTACGTAATACATCCCCTCCTCTATTTCCTCTCCCTCCATCTTTTGGTTCCTTTGTCTTTTGCTAAAGATCTATCACATGCCACCCTTAATTAAAAGCATATTCCTAGAATAGTAGAGTTCAGATGCAAAGAAAACTCCAGATTATAAATCTCATTCTTTTCTTGAATTTTCAGGAATTTATTTTCATTTAATCCTTGGCTGCCAAAGGATAATTTTGTTACAGGTATTTTGTGTATGTATGCCACTGCAATAAATACTGTATAAGAGATATTTTTATAGAGTATTGCTAACTTGTGATTGCTTGGTTTCATTCTAAATTTTATAAATTTTCTATGAATTTATGTACCCCAAGTCTGGTAAGCCCTGTGGTATCATCGAAGCAGAATTACTAGCCAAGTCATCTGAGATTCTGAAGCCTAGGTGAACTTGCACACATTACTTAACCTACTTGAATTTAGTTTTCTCCCTTATAAAACACATATAATACCTACTTTTACCAGCTTACAGGATTGTGGTAGACATTGTAGAGTTTAGTTCAACAAAGCTTTATTTAGTATCTACTTGGAGACATTAGTTTCTAGAGAAAAAATACCTCTTTGGTAGTTTTTACTACACTGGTATAGATACAGCCATTTTACAGTAAGTTGTAATGCAACATGGACTGTGATAAATTCTCAAATACATGTATGTCAGTTACTTTTCTTGTTGCTAGGACACAATACCCGACACCTATAAGTTAAAGGAAGAAAGGTTAATTTTGGGTCACAGTTTGTAGGTTTTCAGTCCATAGTCTGCTTACTGCAAGGCAAGGTGGCATAGCAGAGGGGCATCACAGAGGAGAAACAGTTGATGATGAGGCAGCAGCAACTGCAGCTATAGCCCTCCCTTCCATTTTGTCCCATCCAGGCTACAAACCTTTTGGGTGGGCCACCCATACCCAGTCTTGGCCTTCCCACTATCTATACCCAGAACTATGCTAAATGTATCAGTGGACTAATATAGTTAACATACCACTAGTCCACATTCGCACACACTAGATCCAGCCACCTCCAAAAACCCCTGACTATAAGCACACGAGGCTTGGTGGGGGGTATGTAGATACAAGCCATAAAAATATACACAGTGAATTAAGACACCATTGTCCCCAAAAGGAGCAATTTATACCCTAGGAAATGAGCAAAGATTTTACTGAAGAACCATTCTTTGACCTAAAACTCTGTGACAGTGACAATGTGCTATATACACATGGGTCTGGTATTACTTTTATCTACCAAAGTTTTCACATATATAAGTGAATATGATTAGAAACCACTTGGCTATTTCTTTTTTTACTTGCTGTGTAGGTCTAACCTTGCTATTAAATCTTCATTCTAGGTTTTGATGTTTCTTTCTAGGCAGACACTTGTAGGACAACAATCTTTCTCTCTTTGGTTTTCAACTGAATTGTTGCTTTTTCAAGGAAAAAGTTTTCTCTTCATGTTTTGTTTTTCATAATGTAATTATTGAAAAGAAGAATCTTCTACAGGCTGTTTTTCAAGTACTGTTACCTCTGAAGTTCCAAGGAACCACCCACTTTGCTATTATCCAGATACATTTATTTAGACTGAGCTTTGGCAGTAGAACATTTTGTTCTCTTTGCTGTATTTTTTTCCAGGGGACAAAGATAAATAGATAACCATCTCTTGTTGTTGCTTCTAACAATAATATTTAGCAACCAGTGAATATTCTGTAAGTGCCTTCTCATAAAAGGCTGCATTAAGTAAATAAGCAGTAATTATTCTGGTGGAGACCGGTAGATGATAGAATTTAAAGTTAGCAAATGTTCATATTAGAATAAAACATTGTTTTTCTGTTTTGATAAATAATATTCATCTTGTTTAGACAGGTTTTATCAAAAACAGCATTAGTGTTTCATACCAAACATTTTTATGAATCTCTTGAGAACTGAAACTAACAAATATTGAACTGCTTGAATAATATTTCATTAGTTTTCTTTAGCTATATATTTTGATTTACTTCCAAATCACAAGTTGTACTATATCCTGTGCTTTGAAGACTAATAGCTATTCTGCATTATTCCAATAAGTTGACATTTACAGTAAAAGTAAAACGTAGTTTATTTTTTGCCATTGAATTCTCAGCCATGGCTTGAATTGATGCTCAGGAATTTATTTTCATTTAATCCTTGGCTGCCAAAGGATAATTTTGTTACAGGTATTTTGTGTATGTATGCCACTGTAATATAAAATGTCATTCCCTTTGCAAACTTTATAGCACTAGTAGTCTAAGGGATATAACCATTTCTAACATCATCCTCTAGCTACTATATATCGTGTACATGTTTCAAGTTGATATTTTCTTTAATTATTTTATGTTTAGATAATAATCATGTATCATCAAAGTCACCAGAAATACCAGATAGTAAACTCCTACAGGGCAGGAATTTTGTCATTCTTACTGTATTTTCAGTTCCTAAAACAGTTATTGGCACATAGTATTGTTCGATAAACCAATTGAATTAATTACTCTTAGCCCTAGGGTCATCATCAGTACTTCCAGTTGCTTGTATAAATATTGACATATTGGTCTTGGGTGTCTCTTCCAAAGAATGACCCTCTGTTCCCTTTGCTACTCAACCCATTATGCCTCAGGCTAAAGGTTTCCTCTTGTTCCATTCATCAACTGTCTCCTATTTCTCTGTATAATATTAACAATAGCAATAGCAATGAAGATAATACCAGTTGCTTGTACACTGGTACCAGCTGTGTAACTAGTTTAAGTTTCTGTAATAGTTTAATAAATCCCACTATGTTAACCAGTTTACTTGCATGTCTTCATTTAATCTTGATAGTGAAAGTATGAGACATTTTTACTGAAGAAAAATTTAAGTTCAGAGAAATTAGGTAACTTTACAAAAATCATAACCCAAATAAGGTGACAGGCAATGAGATAATCAAGTTTAGCCTTCTTCATGAATCACTTTTTCTGTATACCTGATAAATGGCTATCTAACTTTTTGGTTTAATACATCCATTAATGGCTACTTATTCTTTAGGAGGAGGTATTTAATTTTATTGCTTGACAGCTTTCATTATTAAGTTTCTTCTGGGACTGGGGATGTGGGCTCAGTGTTACAGCCCCTAAAATTTTTTCTATAACTTATAAACTATTGTATCTTAATAAATTCTTCCAGAGATAGCCAAGATAGAACAAGTGTATCCTTATGTACAGTCTATCCTTATGCACATTGGTTATATTTAGTAAGAGTAATGATACACACACACACACACACACATTTTCTTGGCTATAAGCAAAAAATTTCTTTTTAAATGATAAGCTTGTATTTAGAAAAAATATATGTGATACTTTAAAGAGACACTAGAGAACTTATTGGACATTTCAAATTATGACTATTGTTCTATACATACACATATACCTACTAGATAGAGAAGTAATGGAATTCAGTGCAAATTATTTTAATGAGCCCAAATAAAGCCATATAAAATACAGATTAAAAGTAAGTGAAAGAGATTGTAGTGTGAGGAATAATATATAGCTGTCATAAACTTAAAGACAGTAAAATCTGCGGAATGAAAATAAGTCAATCATAAGTCATATGTAACAGTTTTGTAAAATATGAAGACCATTCTTTTATTTTTTATCTGTCTTCCTTTGCCAGTTTAGATTATTACCATTGTCAGTAAGCTGTGTTTTTATGAATCCATCATTTCTTACAGTTGGGCCTTTGTAAGAATATTGATTTAGATAGTTTTCAACATCTGTGTATTTAGTATTTACCACGTTTCATAATTAGTGCTACGAAGTAGTGTATGAGGCACAATTATGTAAGTAGGGTGTCTCTTCCTGTTTATTTTCATAAAAACAATACCGAAATATCAAAGTACAGAAAAGTGAACTCACAGGCTCTCATAATTTAGTTACAGTAATCATTTATTCTGGGTCAGTCCTCTTCCATCTGTAACACCTATTCACTCAATAGCCTCACACCTTCCCAACTTGATTGTTGTGATACAAGTCACAGATGATATATTAAATGAACCATAGGAAACTATCTAATCATTTGGATGTAAAAAAATGATTTCATATAATTTAATTTTATAAAATGTTACTTATAAATATTTCAGTGTATATTTCTAAAACGTAAGATACTTTTTTGAAGTATGATCACAATGTCATTGTCATACCTAAAGATAATAATTCATTGATATCACTTAACCTTCATAGTTTTCATAAATCTTTATTTCTGTATGTCTCGATTAAACTGCTTTTTTACTGTTTTTTCATAATTGGTTTATCATCCAAACAAGGGCTACATGTACATTTAGTTTATAAGTCTCTTAATCTAGTTTCTTCTTTCTTTGATTTTCATCATAAACCATTTTTTAAAAGAGATTAAAAGAAAAACAATAAAAACAAAACAAAATGATACAGGATTTCAAAACAAGCTGATAGGAAATTAATAATAATCACTATATTGCATGTTGTTGTCTTCAAAATAATTGCTCAGATTACAAGATACAGAAATGCAAAACAGATCAAACAATATAAGCAATTATAGTTTCTTTCCATGACTAATAGAATTAATAATCTTAGCTATCTTGTGTGTGTGTGTGTGTGTGTGTGTGTGTGTATTTCCCTCTTCCTTCTTTTCTCTTTTTCCCTATCCCAGTTGTTTTTTCCTTTTGAGCAGTTTCTTTTCCTTTCACGCTATCTGTTGTACCTTTTGGATTGTATTTACTCTTTCAATTTCTTACACGGTGGAGACAATACCATGTTTACACATGTGAATCTAATTTATTTCACTTATGAGTATAGTTTCTAGTTGCATCCATTTACCTATAAGAGCCTCGAATTTATCCTTCTTTCTAGCTATTTGTTAAAGAAATTGTTTCCTTAATTTTAAAAAATTTAAAAATTTACTACTTTAAATTACTTTACTTCAACTTTGTGAGGAATATAGGAAACACATGTAATTCATTGTATGTGAAAGCCTATTTTATTACACTCATTCTAAGCACTTTCATGTTCAAATCAACCCGACAAAGGTGAGATTATTATTGACTTTGTATTACAGTGCAGTCACAGTTTCTCAGATCACATTATGTATAGACCTTTGGAGTGGTCTGTTGACAGCAAGATTCCACTGAATTTTATGTTAATTGAGAACATGGTAATGGAATTATGAGTGGAAAAACCCCAGATGATAGCATTCTTTCTATTTGTTTTCAAGGAAATTGGTAAAATTCCAGTGTACATAATTTACCAGAAAGGAAGAGGTGTTATATCTGAACTCACCTTGTTTCCTCCATGTAAGCACTAAATTTTAAATTAATTCTTAAAACCAAGTAATTCTTTGAACTCTTTGCTAATTTCACATTTTTAAAAGTTTATTTAGAATTATTTTTTGAGTCATTATACTTGTTTTTGACTCAAAAGAGTGAGCTTCAAGAAATGAGCACATTTACTCTTTCTTAAAGATTTTGAAATGTCAGCCATCTGCACCATTTAGAGCTTTCAGTGATAACAAATGCCTTGCTGTGGCACACATACCATAGGTTTGCCATCACTGCTCTGTACTGTTTATTTTTATTTTGAGACAGGGTGTTGTTTTGTAGTTTAGACTGGCCTTGAACTCACCAAGTACCCCAGGGTGGTCTTGAATTTACAGCTTTCCTCCTGCCTTAGCCTCCTGAGTGCTGAAATTACAGACATGTGCCACCACACCTGGGTCCCTCTGTACTGTTTAAAATCTTAACTTTCCCTTAAATATACAAAGATTTGATGATTAATTGTTTTTTAGAAGCCATTTATAAAATTTTGATTTTAGTAACTACAGTTTTACCAGATATCTGCCTTAAAGCCTGTATTGGGTGATATACTATGTACCCCCAAGTCCTCATATACTTTTGATGGGGCTGAGTCTGGCACATGTTATTGATTTGTTGTGTAGCGCTGGGATTGGTGATGTGAGTGCTGTACCCGCCCAGAGGTGGAACTGTGATACAATGTAAATAAGGTGGTCTTCCTCTTGCTCGTTTCCATGCTTTCGCCCTCTCTCTCGCCAGCGTGTGTTGGAGCCAACTAAGTAAGGACTGAAACTCCTGAGAAACTGTAAGAAATAAACCTTTCCTTCCCTAATTTTGGGTGTCAGGTATTTTGTCTCGGCAACGAGTAAAAAGTAACTAAGACAAAGCCTTTGTAATATACATGAAATACTGTATGTTAAAAAATCAAAACTTGGTATATTTATGTGGTGAAACATTGATAAGTAGTGAATTTAGATAGGGGAAGATGGGTTTCATTGTTTTATTCAAATTAAGCCTTAATGGTTATACACACATATGTTTATATGCAAATGAATGCAACAGTATTTGGAAGGGAACCAGTGAAGTTGTTGATAAAGACTAGTAGAGGTACCACACTCCAGAGGCTCTGAACTCCTTGTAGCCAGACATAAGGTCCCGGTGGTGCCACACTCCAGGGTGTGCTCTGCCTAGCTACCTGGGTCCCAGAGATTCTGAATCCCACACAGCCAGGCAGAAGGTCCCAGCACCATCCTCCAGGAGTGAGTCCTCTCTACCTGCACAAAGGATCCCAGATCTGCCCAGCCCAGCGTCCCAGTGCAATCCATCAGGGGAACACCCAGCCAGCCTCATAGGGCACAGAGGTACCAAGCCCAGCGCAGCACAGAGCCCCATAGCCGCTCATCAGGGAGCAGCCAGCATAGCTGCAGGGCCTTGGAGTATTTGAGCTCTGCCCATCAGAACACAAGGCACCAGCTCCATAGTTAGGGGTGCGGCCATGAGGCAGGGCCTGGAGGTTGCAAACTCTACCCAGCCAGGAGCAAGCCCCCTACACAGTAAACCAGGGATGTGTTCTGCCTAGCCCCACACTCCAGAGGCTCTGAGCTCCTCACAGCCAGATGCAAGGTCCTGGTGTTGCCACACTCCAGGGTGCACTCCATGTAGCTGCCTGGGTCCCTGAGATTCTAAACTCCCCCCAGCCAGGCATGAGGCCCCAGAGCCACATCCAGGGGGTGTGTCTCTGCTAGCCATCTGGGTTGAAGAGGTTCTGAACTCCACACAGCCAGTTTCTACGCCCCTGGCAACAAGTTCCAGGCATGTGCCCCTGCTAGATATAGGGAGGATACAAACTTTGTCCAGCCCAGCATTCCAGAGCAACACAACAAAGTACATCAGGGAAGCACACAGCCAGCCTCACAGACCACAGAGCACAAGGATCCAGTGCCATAATTTGGGGGTGTGCTCCCACTAGCCACAGAGATATTGTAGGATTGAAGCTCTACCCAGCACAGCGTTCCAGTGCAATCCATTGGGAGGCTGCCTGCCCAGCCACACAGGTCCCAGTAGAATATGACAAAACAAAAGAGTAAGATGCAGTCTCAGTCCCCCAGCCCACTGAGAACAAACCCAAGAGACACCAAAATGGAAGACAATGGAAGTCACACAACTGAACTCTCTGAAATGATAGCAAATGAAGTAAGAAAACAACTGCATGAAGCTATAGAGGAAATCAGATCAGAAATAATCTCACAGCTAAAAAATGAAATGACAAATATTATGAAATGCTGTGCGTATCTAAAGAAGATCAAGATAAACAAATAGAAGAACATAAGAAAATGATGGAAACTTTGAACAAAATAAGACACAAATAGAATGCATGAAACAGATTCAAACGGAAATTCAGGAAATTAAAAATTCCATGGAAAGTTGGCAAAACTGCGTGAATGAAGCTGAAGATAGAATCTCAGACCTTGAAGACAGCATGGAAGCTTACATCATGAAAGAAAGGATCTCTTGAAAATAATGAGGAGCCAGCAAACAACAATTCAACAACTGCAAGACGATGCCAAGAGAAATAACATAAAATTAATAGGCATCAATGAAAAAGCAGGGGTCAATACTAATGACCTGTGAAGACTATTTGCAGAAATAATAGCAGAAAACTTTCCAAACATGGGAAGAGAATCTGAAATACCGGTAACTGAGGCATACAGAACCCCAATGAACCATAACCAAAATAAATCTTCACCCAGACATATAATAATTAGGGTATCAGAAATACAGCACAAGAACAAAATACTAAAAGCTGTCAGAGAAAAGAAACAGATCACCTATGAAGGAAAGCCTGTCGGAATCATGGCAGATTTCTCAATACAAACCTTCAAGTCAAGAAGAGTTTGAAGTGAAGTATTTCAAATCCTGAAAGAAAACAACTTTCAACCCAGATTGATGTATCCTGCAAAACTATCTTTAAAAATTGATGGAGAAATAAGATACTTTCATGACAAAGAATAACTGAAGAAATTTATGGCCACCAAACCAACATTCCAAAGAGTACTTAAAGACACTCTAGAAAGAGGCAAAGATAACTACAATCTTAAGAACAACAGCAAAAGGAAACCACTAAGCATGGCACAGAACCAGAAAGTTAGAAAACCAACAACAGAAAGATAATGGGGACAAGTCAGTACATATCAGTTATATCAATCAATGTAAATGGTCTCAACTCACCAATAAAAAGAAACAGACTGGCAGAGTGGGTTAAGAAACAAAATCCAACAATATGCTGTGTACAAGATACACATTTAACTCAGAAGGAAACTCAGACTAAAAATCAAAGGCTGGAAAACAATACTCCATGCAACAGGAACCCAGGAAAAAGCAGGGGTAGCTATTTTGTTTGCAGACAATGTAAACTTCAAACCAAGATTGATCGAAAGAGATAAAGAAGGTCACTACATACTTGTTAAGGGAAAACTTCAAGAGGAAGGCATTACGATCGGAAATACATATGCACTAAATATGGGAGCACCCAACTATGTAAGACAAATCTTAATAGACATAAAAAAAACAAATAAACAATAATACAGTTATAACGGGACCTTAATACTCAATTGTCACAAAGAGACTGATCAACCAAACCAAAAATCAGCAAAGAAAGAGCAGAACTGAATCAAACTTGTGAACAAGTGGACCTAGTAGATGTTTACCGAATGTTCCACCCAACAACATCAGAATACACATTCTTCTCAGCTGCACATGGCTCATTCTCTAAAATAGATCATATACTAGTCTACAGAACATGCTTAAGTAAATGCAAAGGAATTGAAGTAATTCCATGCATATTAACTGACCATAGTGCAATAAAATTGGAAATGAATGACAAAAAAACCCACAATAACCGCGTAAACACATGGAAATTAAATAATACTCTCCTAAACAATTAATGTGTCACAGAAGGAATTAAAGAAGACATTAAACAATATCTACAATTGAATGAAAATGCAAATACAAATGACTGGAACTTGTGGGACACAATGAACGCAGTCCTCAGAGGGAAATTTGTAGCACTAAACACCCACATCAGAAAATTGGAAAGAAGACACATAAGCAACCTAATGCTGCACCTCAAACTTCTAGAAAAAAGAAGAGCAAGTCAAGCCCAAAGCCCAAAGAAGGGAGATCAGAGCAGAAATTAATGCAATTGAAACTAAGACAGCAATACAAAGAATTAATGAATCCAAAAGTTGGTTCTTTGAAAGAATAA
>RJWM01029251.1:0-24664 GCA_004363535.1 Dasyprocta punctata
CATTTACATTGATGGTTAAAACTGATATGTATTGACTCATCTTTGTCATGGTATCTTCCTGTTGTTGGTTCTCTACTTTTATGCTCTAAGTGCTTGCTCTGCTTGGTGGTTTCTTTCTGTTGCAGTTCTTGGAATTCTGGTCATCTTTATCCTTTTCTAGAGTATCTTTCAGTTCTCTTTGTAGTGTTGGTTTGGTAGTCATGTATTTCTTCAGTTGTTCTTTGTTGTGAAAGTATCATTTCTCCATTGATTTTGTAAAGGCATTTTTGGGTGGTACATCAATCTGGTTTCAAAATCATTTTCTTTCAGGACTTCAAATACTTCACTCTAAAATCTTCTTGACTTGTTGGTTTATGTTGAGAAGTCTACCATGATTCTGATGGGTTTTCCTTCGTAGGTGATCTGTTTGTTTTCTTTGACAGCTCTTAGTATTCTGTTCTTTTGCTGAATTGCTGAGATCTTAGTTATTTTATGTCTGCGTGTAGATTTATTTTGGTTATGGCTAATTGGAATACTATATGCTTCACTTATGTGTATGTCAGGTACTTTTCCCATGCTTGGGAAATTTTCTGCTATTTTATCTGTAAATAGTCTTTTTATGTCATTCTTGTTGAATACTGCTTTTTTTATTGACTCCTATTAGTAGTATATTGTTTATATTTCCATCATCATGCAGCTATTGAATTGTTGTTTCCTGGTTCCTTATTATTTTTTGTAGATCTTTCCTTTCAGGATTATTAGCTCCCATCCTGTCTTAAACGTCTTAGAATCTATCTTTAGCTTCATTCAAGTGATTTTGCCAGCTTTCAATGGAATTTTTAATTTCCTTAATATCTCTTTCAGTCTGTTTCATGTATTCTAATTCTTTTTTATATCATTCTCTCAAGGTTTGCATTATTTTATGTTCCTCTATTATGTTACCTATATCTTCCTTAAATACACTCAACATTTCTTTAATAATGTTTGTCATTTCTTTTTTTACCTGAGAGATTATTTCTGATCTGATTTCCTCTATAACCTCATGGAGTTGTTTCTTTACTTCAATTGCTACAATTTCAGAAATTTCAGTTGTGTGATTTCCAATTTTCTCTATGTCAGTGTCTCTTGGGTCTGGTCTTGATGGACTGAAGGTCTGAGATTGCATTTTGTGCTTTCATTTTGTCATTTTCTTAGGTTCCTCCAGACAAGCTGATTCAATAGGAGACACTTATTGTTCTGACTGACTGGTGATGTTAAGGCATGGGCCAGGCACTTGGGTTCCTCTGAGCAGAGGCTCCTGGGGTGATGGAAAAATGGTGTGCAGGGCTTCTGCCCTCTCTCTGCTCACTAAGGCTCCTCACCAAGGGTGGAGGGACACTGGGTGGAGCTTTGCTGGACCTTGCTTCTCCCTGGGATGTTCCACTGATGGTGCATGGGTACTGTGCTAGTGTCAGCAGGGCTCAGTTTCTCCAAGACCTATAAGTGTTGCCAGGGCACTCCTTGATGGTGCAAGGGCCTTGTGCTAGGTTGAGTGGTGGTCTGATCTTTCAGGACCCACATTGCAAGCCAAGGCTAACCCTTAAAGTATGGCATCAGGGTCTTGCACTGGGGTGGGCAGAGCTTGGAACTTCCAGGACCTGCATGACTAGCTGGGATGTATTTCAGTGGTGTGGCTTGGGCTGGCATGGGTGGAACTTGAGAACTCCAACACCCACACAGCTAGCCAGGGCACACCCCCAAAGTATGGCACTGGGGTCTTGCATTGGGCTGGGTGGAGCTCAGAACCTCTGACAGCCACACAGATGACTGGGATGCACCCACGAGGTATGGTGCCATGGCCTTACACCTGGCTGGGCAGAGCTCAGAATCTGTGGAACCAATGTGACTAGGTGGGTCACACCCCCAAAATATGGCACCAGGGCCTTGTGCTGCGCTAGGTGGAGCTTGGAAGCTTTGGGACCTGTGCAGCTATCCAGGGCACTCTGCTTGATGGATGGCTCCAGGGCTCTGTGCTGGGCTGGGTGGGGCTTGTTACTTCTTGGACTTGTGTAGCAGGCTGGGAATCCTCTGATGGATTGTGCTGCAATGCTGGACTGTGCAGAGCTCAGATCCTTCAGGACCCACACAATTGGCTAGGGCACACCCCCTAAGCATGGCCTTTCCTTTAGTTTTAAAAGAAACAGAAAAGTCATAGACAATGAGAAAATAGTGATAAAACTTAATACCTAGAAAATATTAAGACATTTCAAACAATAGCAAGAAGCAGATTTTTTTAAAAAAAGGTTAAAAAAAGACATGGATGACAGACATAAAATATTTAATGTCAGTGTATTAAGAAAGGGCTAAATCAGTGGTTCATGACTGATAAACATGTCAGTGAAGATAGGAATTATTGGTAAACTGACATACTCCAGGGAGAAATGAGACACATAACCATTTAGAACACAACTTGGCAGATTCTTAAAATTTTAACCATTTGAATCAACTTCCAAAATGAGAATGTGGGGAGCTTCCTGAACTTGGACCCCAGAAAAACTGGTGAAACTTATAAAAACAATTGAAAGACTCTGAAACTGGTCCTAAGGGTGAACATCAAATGAAACATTTATTCAGAGAACTGCAACATTGAGCAAAATCAGCAAGAGGCAGTCTCATTGGACCTGAGACTGTTCCCTCTTTTCCTGCCTCCATCTCAGTGAGTTGCACACTCCACTCCAGATTGTTATGGAAAATACAGGGATTCTTTCTGGAACAACAGACAAAGGACCATCTTGGAAGGAACAAAATGGCACCAACACTTATCCTAACTGCAGTGTGCATACTTTGATGAAAAATAAAGAAATACCTTCTTGAAATGTCAGAAATTTCCTTAAATTTTGTAGTTTTAATAAAAAGATTGGAAGAAGCACAAAAAGCAAATATCCTACTTGTTCACCTAAGCTAAGTAAAACAGATGTTGAGTTTACAGATAGCTATTAAACTTGCCAGGCAAATTGTGTGTTACTTTCTGTATGCATGTTGTATTTCCTTAATAAAGAAGTTCAATGTTAAGGTAAATAAATGCGAATGTGGCACTTACAATAAGGGAGAATTATAAACAAAAACATGTAGATTTTAATCTGAATAAGAAATTTATATGTCGTGCAAATAAGAAAAAGAAAACCATACATATGTGAAAAATAAAGGGTAAGTAATGCTCAATAAGACAAAAAACTAAACATATTTTGTAAATTAATAATGTAAAACTTTCATAAAATTTAAAAGAATATAAAAGTGTATAACCTATTTGAGCAAAACTTCACAAAACTAATTTTGAAAATTACAGCCATATAGCAAACATATTTTTAATGTTGGGTGTCCTCACTTTGGAAAAGGAGGTCAACATTGTCTCATTCAAAATAGTGAGAGTTACCCAGGGCTCCCAGGTGAAGACAGCAACACAGATACAGCGAGACCGAAGGGGACACCATGGGCCCCTCAGTCCTGTGGGCTCTGGACAATGTGAAGCAGGGACCCAGCCCCAGGAACATCTGTCTCTCGGGACAGTCTGACTTCCAGTGATCCCTCTGGCATACATGACAGGATTTGAGTATCTTCCCATTATTCAGGAGTGACAATCCCCTTGGCCCTCTCTGTGAAAAATCCCTGACTGTTCATAGTTTAACAAGTCATTTGAGCATTCTGAAGTTCTGGTGTGGTGAGTGGTTTCCCTGAAGGGCAGCAACCAGAGCTTCCACCTTTTTCCCTAACCCTAACTCTAACGCTAACCCTTTTCCTGATCTCCTCTCCCTTTCCTTAACCTCCTGCTGATCTCTGTTAAAGACTGAGGTGGCCACTTTGAGAAGGTTCTCGAGGGTACTACTGATCCTATTGCTGGTTTTTGTAACTTCCTCCACACACCGAGAGCTGATTCTGTAATAAACTTACCCTTTAGTATAAGCTAATCTTCAAAAGTCTCAGTGGACATGGGAATGTCTTTAACCAGGCCCTAGGTCTTCACAGGAAGAAGGAAGGCTTTTCCTTGTCACCCTGGGTGATAGTTCACAGTTTAGAGTAGTTTAATGGAGTGGGGTGAGTTCAGGCCTTCAATGACACAGGGGTGGTAGTGTTTTTTATTCCTTTTGACCATGGTAAAGTCTGGGGTCTATTGGGCAGTCTTCTTTAGATACTGCATTACTTCCATTTGGGAATTTTAACCTCTATCTTTCTTTCCTAATTTTCTCTTCCTCATTTCCTTTCCCTGCTTGGTTAAGCTGTGAGATGTAGGTTATGTTAACAAAGTGTAGTTCATCTCTAAACCTTTGACCTCCCTGTACGTCGGTGTGGGGAGTGGCTGAAGCTGGATATTGATCACATGTGTGGATCTGGAACAAGGGAGCCCCCGAGAACAAGGAGCATCTGATGCAAGCCATGTGAACAAGCTGCTTCAGTCCAGAGAATATCAAGCACCTAAGGCAATCTAAGTGAACATGTTGCTAGACAAAGGAGTGTCACATGACATCAACCTGATAAATGTTTAAAAAGATATGCTGTGGTGGTTGAGCAGTTCCTTTCCTCCCATCCAGGGAGAGGGCTCTACCTGACCTCAGTTTTGTGTAGTCTGAGATGTGTATCATTGGGAAAATGAGACACTCAAATATTTATTTCTCCATGCTCCCACCATCTGTCCCCCTGGGAACTGTAACAGCTGTGCTGGACACAGTATGTTGGCACCAAAACAGGGACTGGGATATGAAGAAGTAGCAGGTGAGAGGACAATTCTCATTTTGCATACAGAAGGAGGACAAGTGCATAGACTGTATCAATATTAATCACAAAGGTGTATTGATATTAAATCATCAGGTGTAAAACATGGGGGTAAACAGGTTCTGAAGAACCACAGATGTATACAGAAATGCTTGTGTTATCGATTTCTGTATTTACTTTTTTTTATAGAACTGGATTAGAGAGTGTCTTAATGGTGGTATGCTCTTGAGATGACCACAGAGGATTTCGCTCAGAGCACTACTTTAAAATCAATCGAGCAAAAAAAGATGATAAAGCAACAGCCTCCACCCATAGAGTTAAACCCTCTAGCTTTGCACAGTTAGATAAGGAAGCTGTTGTGGGGGACAAAAAAGACCCTTCCCCACTAGAGTGTTTTTCTGTGATTTCAATTTCACAGCCACCCTAAGTAAAACCTATAATCTTAACTAAGCCACAGTCTGCCTCCCGAGTTCAGGGAAATTTGCTCCATCACAAGTAAAAACTTTCACCCTTCATAAAATACAGTCATCCTTTAAGTTACTTGCTCAACAATTGGCCTTTGAAAGTGCAAATAGATAGTGTAACAAGGCTTTAAGGGTCCAAAAAAAATGGGCTACACTGTCTGAGACAATTCAGATTTGTGTAGACACTGACCCTTCATATGTACCAGGGACTTGCATGGCAACTATCACTCAGGTTATTGATCCACAGCACAGAGGAAAGGAAAACAACAAGGTTACTTGTTTCAGTTGTAGTTGTGAGGGGTATTTTTCCTGAAATTGCTCTGCTGCACCTGTAAGCGCAATACAGCCATTATCTATGCCTTCAACAAAACCTTCCAGTATGTGTACAAAGTGTCAATGTGGGTATCATTGGGAAAATGAGTGGAAATCCAAAAGTGATGTGGAAGGTTGTCTTACTCTGGGAAACTTCCATGGGGTGTGTCTCAGCTCCAGCAAGCAGTGGGGGCACCGTGGCATAGAGAGCTTCTTTGAGATGGCACAGACCAGCCCAGAATAACATGACAGGTCAGACTCAGTGTGACAGGTGGCTCATAGGGGACCTGCACTGTGGAGGTGATGAATACACCACTGCAGGTCATGATTGCTGGGTGCCCTGCCTTCCCCTTGCTGTGGTGTGAACTCCACCAGCCCCCCCCCAACCTTTAAATTTGTCAGCCTGCCTATGCCAGGTCTCTCATACCACAACTTAGCTCAGGGCTTTGGAGGCTGCAGCACTCTGATTTGGTTAAAAAGAAAAAAAAAGGTAGGACTGGGAATATAGTTCAGCAGCACAAGTGCCTACTTGCCAAGTGCAAGGTCCTGAGTTTGATTCCCAGTACAAAAAAAGCTGTGACTGCAGAGGCAGAAACCACCATGCTCCCTGGGTAGGGGAAGTGGTAGAGATGAAACCTAGCCCTGGTGGCAAGGTAGGATCTGCAGCTAGCAGCCGGATCAATGAATGGGATCCCTGGATGACAGAATATAGGATATGGGTTTCCCTTCTGCACAAAATACTGAATTATAGGTTGTTACATGGACCTTGCAAGATTATTCATTCACTTCAATTAACCTCTTCTCAGGCAGCACTTATGTTGGCCATGTGGTGTGTCACACTGGAGCTGCCATTGTACACACTGGCCAAAAGGATCTTTTTCATTTGTTCCACTCACCAATTGCTGTTTGGTCACATCATGTCCCCTGTTTTATTGGTCTGTTACATTCTCATTCCAGTTTCTGGGGCCTCTCACTGAAGAAAATGCTGTAATAAATAGATTTATGGCTACTGTCACTGTTGCTGCCTCAGACGCCATTAAAAAGGCTTCCTTATAACCCTCCAGGTCAAGGAATTGTTGAACATGCTAATCATACACTCAAAATTCAATTATAAAAATGTAATGGGGAACCCTTCCCGACAAAAAAATTCCCTCTTAATAGAGTTCGTTTGGCAGTATACATTATTAACTTTTAAAATCATGCTAGGGATGGAACTACAACAGCAAAAAGACAATTCAATCAGGTAAATGATAAAGGAAAAGCTAAGAAGCGTCCTTGGATAGATCATACTGGACAATGCAAAGGACCCAAGTGAGTGCTAATTTGGGGTCAAGGGTATGCTTGTGTCTTTCCAGAGAATGCTAAACAGCCTATCTGAGTGCCAGAGCATGCTGTCTAGTTGTAGCAAAGACTCAGGCCTGGAGAATAAGTGATTCCAACTTGCAAGAACCTGATGCTCAGTACTATGATGGTGATGCCTCAGAGGCCATGCCACAGTCAATAGACAAAGATGGGGCTATATCTGATCTGGGGCCAATTAAAGGAATTGACCCAGAGTGTCCAGGAGATTGTAACCAAAAATAGGAATCAAAGATCTCAGTAGGTGATAAAGTGTATAGAAATAACTGAGCTGAAAGTTAAGTGAAAGGAGAAACAAAAGTTATCAGTATTCCTAAGCCAAAGTAAAACAAATTACATATTAATTATGGATGAAAGACTGTATTCCTTCCAAATTCTTCTTGTAAGAGATCCTTGCTGATTTACCTACAAATAATTCTGACTAGTTTATTTACAATTGCAAACTTCTAAAATTATAAAAGAGTTATTATAATTTGATTTGGTCAAAAATATATTTGAATGCGTTCTGATTTTGTAAGATGTTTTCACATTTGTCCAGTCTGTTAAAATGTGTACTTGTTTCTTTCTTTGTTTGTTATATTCGTGAACAACTCTTTTTTATTTGAACTCAACAATTTTTTCTCTTTTTCTTTTGCATATTTGGATCATTTGTTCACAATTTAAACTGGCTTATAGATTTAAAAGGCATGCTTCCACCTGGGTTGCCAGCTGGTCAATATAATACCAAATTTTGTTTTCTCATAGGTCCTCAAAAAATTTAGATAATTAAACAAAAATTCCTTAGGGTAGAGAAAAATTATTGGACAGGACTCCAATTGATGAATAAGAAAGCAGATGCCTGTAGTAACTTTAACTTGCTCTTGTTCATTAATTGGAAGCACCAAGGATCCCCTTAGCCTTGTGGGACACAACTCAATAAATGTTATTAAAATATACTTTTGTGATGTGTTTATGTTGGTCAGCATAAGTTTTCTAGACAACGTTTTAGATTTAAAGATACTCTGGTACAAAAGTTTTCATATGGCTGTGATTGCCATTAACCTTGTGGTTTATTATAGGTATTCATGTCTTCCAGATGTACAGGTCTTCCAAAATGTAAAACAGGGATTGTTTATGGTGATAGACTTTTCTTTCATATTCAGACCTCTGCCTTTAACACAACCTTATGAGATGTACATTCCATTAAATGTAAACAAGTTATGTAAAAACTTCTTATGTACTAAATAGGGATAATTGACTAAGAGGGCTATTTTATGTCAAAATGAAAATTTAAGTGTGTTACAGAATGTTATCATGATTTTCATGCTACAATATTATGTAAAACTTTTGATTTTAATTTTTCTGTATAAAATTATATAACTGTTATCTGTTAACATTCTACAGGGATACAAATGCTAACACATCCATCACTGGTAAGAAATAATGGTTTTCTTTTGTATAATATTAAGCTTACTGTTCCCAATACAACGTGATGTCAGTAACCTTCTGTTCTAGATATTCAACAACTGAGGTTTGGAGACCAAAACCTAGAAAGTAGATGGGCTAGAACAGCCAATATTTTGGCCCAAGTCATCCAAGGTCAATGAGGCCCAGGACATAAGAAAATCTCAGCTGAAACATCCTATAACTTGGTAACTCCCCAGTCTTCTGACCAAGGAGATTGTGGGACCACAGAGGGAAAGTGAACAAGGATGTATTGTGTGTCTCAGGAGAACCACCTGAAAAAATAATCTCCCAAACTTTCCCAAAAAGCAACTTGTTCAAGCAGTGATCATGACTCATCCAGATTAGTGACACTGACAGGAGTATTAAGAGGTGCTGTACATGGTTCCAAGGTAAATTCTGAGGCGACTTAACTGACCTAGATAGATAGTATCTTGGTTACTTTTCTCTTGTTGTTGAGATAGTACACCTGACGCCCAAAATTAGGGAAGGGAAGGTTTATTTCTTACAGTTCTCAGAGGCTTCAGTCTTTCCTCAGCTGGCTGCAAGGCAGGGTGGCATGGCTGAGGGGAAGCCATTCATGGTGGCTGCAAACAGCCAGGCATGAACTGGCAAGAGAGAGAGCCACGCCTTCTTCCTGCCCTTATACTGTATGCCAGCTCCACCCCTGGGTGGGTGCAGTACTCACACCACCAATCCCAGTGCCAGACAACAAACCAATCATGAATGCCAGACTCAGCCATGTCCGTGATTACATGAGGCTTAACTATAACATTTCATCCCTGGTTCCCCCAAAGACTTATGTACATCCTTTATACAAAAGACATTTAATCCATCTCCAAGAGTTGCCAAAGTCCTAACAGTTTCAGCATTGCTGAAAAGTTCAAGTCCCAAGTCTCCTCCAAGATGGAAGGCAAACTCTTAGCTGCATACCCCTGTACAAATAAAAACGGTTAAACACTTCCAATATGTAAAGGCACAAGATAAACA
Source organism: Dasyprocta punctata (assembly GCA_004363535.1). NCBI lineage: Eukaryota > Metazoa > Chordata > Mammalia > Rodentia > Dasyproctidae > Dasyprocta > Dasyprocta punctata. Next base: position 9,294 of record RJWM01029251.1, read on the forward strand.
TTACCATTTCAAAAGTTAAAAACAGGGGAGTACAAAGCATTGGAACAAAAGCAAGTCCAAAATCCAGCAGGGCAAACATTAAATCCTGGAGTTCCATGCTCAGTATCTGAGGCAATCTGATTTCAAGCTCCAAAAGGCTTGAGTGACTCCACCCCCATGGCACTTTCAGAAGTTCCAGTTCCTATAGCTTCTCTTTTAAATTCACTCTGCTCCTTGTCTTTGCAGCTTTCCTTGGATGATCCACGTTTCTGGCTTTTCCAAACTTCTGAGGTCTCCACTGCACCCTTGGCTTCACCCTTATGTCTTTATATACTATCCTCTTAGGGGCACACTGCCTGACCTCCCAGGCCTTCTGAAATCAGGGTGGAAATTTCCTTAACCTCAGAACTCATGCATTTTCCTTGCACCTAAAACCAGGGCCACGTGTGTGCTGCCAAGATCTGCTGCCAGCTGGAGCAATAGCCAAGCTTTCCTCTCTTGGCTGTAGGGATCAAAGGCCTGGATTGCTGAGCTCTATGAATCTGATTGTGAGGAACAGCTTGTCTATGTCACAGCCATTCTGGAATCTGGTGTGGCCACCGCCATCTTGGAATCTCCTGTGACCTCTGTTGCCGCTCTGGAGTGTTGCGCTCTGTGGTTTTCTCCTCCAAGTAAAGTCTTTCACTTTTGCAGTTTTGAAGCTGTAAAGGGTGTTGACCCGCTGCTTCCTGGGATGCCCCCAGGCCATCTTTTTTATTTCTTTGTTCCTTCTCAGCAATCAAAGTCTCAGCTGTATCTTTATAGTCCACAGCTTTGTGGCCAAACTCACAACGTTTTATAACATTCTGATGTGCTCTTTGCTCTTGATTTGCAACATAAATCTGGCTAAAAGCACCCAACAATAGCCATGCCACCACCTTAACATTTGACTGCCTTGAAATTTCTTCTGCCAGATTGATCAGTCCATTGCCCTTAATCTCAGTCTCAGGCAGTCTCTAGACATGATCAAAATGCAGACAAACTTTCTGCCAAGTCATAACACATATTGTGCAGAGTCCAACAACAAATGCAGTCCTTCTTCCCAGCAGAAACCTCCTGAGCCTGGTCTTTACTAGCAGGCTTTTTAATAGCCTTCTGGTCTCCTGAACTCTGACCAGAATTTCCCCTACAGAACAGCCTAAACTGTCCAGTTCCACTCTTTCAGGTGACATCTCCAAACCTTTTCAAACTCTTCAAGAGCCATTTCCAAAGGCTCTTGAACCACATTGTCAGGTACAGTCAGAGCAACGACCCCACTCTTGGTACCAAATTCTGTCTCAGTTATTTTTCTCTTGTTGTTGAGACAGAACACCTGACACCCAAAATTAGGGAAGGGAAGGTTTATTTCTTACAGTTCTTGGAGCTTTCAGTCCTTATTCAGCTGACTGCAAGGCAGGGTGACATGGCTGAGGGGCAGTCATTCATGGCTGCCACAAACAGCCAAGCATGAACCAGCAAGAGAGAGAGCCACACCTTCTTCCCGCCCTTACACTGTATGCCGGCTCCACCCCTTGGTGGATGCAGCACTCAAACCACCAATCCCAGCACCAGACAACAAAGAAATCACAAATGCCAGACTCAGCTGCATCCATGATTACATGAGGCTTGAGCAGGGGCCATAAGAACGCAATGATAACATTCCCTGGGCAGGTGTAGCACTCAGACCACCAATCCCAGCAGTGGACAACAAACCAATCATGAACACCAGACTCAGCCACATCCATGATTACATGAGACTTGAGTGTGAGCCATCCAAACACAACTATAATAGATAGCAAGTGATTAATTGTAATTAATACAGGGCTCACCTTAACTTGGTCTTGAATATCCTGCAGAAAAGTATGAGTATAAGAGGTATAAAAAATGCCATAGTAATATGCTAGCTGTAAAAGAAACTCAAGTAACTAACACCTTCAGACAATTTCTAGCTACACTGGTAACTGATTTCTGTTATGGATTAATGGGATATACAGGATCAATTTGATAAATACAGGAATTTAAAATCCTTGGACTGGAAAGTAAGTTCACTCAGAATAAAAAGTGTTCAAGAGTGAGGAGGTCTTCTGCAGAGACCTCCAAACACAGCTCCTCCAACTTTAAGTCCTCACCCTTTGCTTGCAACTCCAAAACAGAAAAGGGGGAGATGTGGTAAGCAGCCAAAGCTGGAGATCACACTTGTGGGGCTGGAGTAAGGCTGGTCCTGAGAATAAAAAGTGTCTCAGGTGAATCACATGAACATGCTGCACCAGTCCAGAGAACATCAAGCACCCAAGGAAATCTAAATGAACAGATTGCTAGGCAGAGGAGTGTCACGTGATGTCAGCCTGCTGAATGTATAAATGCACTGGGGTGGTTTTCTCCCATCCAGGGAGAGGCCTCCACCTGTCCTCAACTATCTGTATTCTGACTCTTATCTTTATTTCTCTACCTTCCCACCTTCCTTCCCTCCATGTGATGGAGACCACTATAAAGTGGCTCTGAGCAGGATTTAAAATTAACCAATTGGCTATGTTTACTTGTGAGTCTGTCCAAGGCATAAGCCCCTTGTCTGAAGAAAGGTAGTAGATTCATAGTAAGTGAGCCTTTATAAATCTCTGGTCCCAGTTGAGGGCTGTAGGCCTGTGATGCCATGAGACCTCCAAGGGCAACACCAGGCCACAGCTCAGGATGTGTGGCTCCAACTCCAATGAACTAGATAAAGACTGTAGCTTTAGGCATCTGATTCTTGCAGTGAAGTACAGCTTGGAGATAATATAGTTCTCCTAAATTAACATAATTTATTACTTGGAGAAGTCCTTGAACTGATTCCAAAGGTCCTGCTCTGTTTCCCACATATTCCACTGTAGGCCCTTCCATTTTTTGAAAATCAAATAATTACAGGCTGCCTAGAGAATTTCTTTGTCTCAGACCCAAGAAAAACTCAAATTATTCTAGAAGGTTTTGATCATCCTGGAACCCCAAAATCATACCACTTGTCTCTTTTATTTAAGCCTTTGCTGTCCGCTCGTTTGGGAGGCTATGGGCCTGAACAGTTCACAATACCTGGGAAATTCAAAAGCTGCATTGGATGCAGCACAACGGCCTGTTTCTCTGTGGGACCCTGGGTTTGATTTTATAGATACATTATATCTTTTCAGCTCAGATTGAAAGTCTGAGTTTCAGAAAAGTGCTGATATGCCTTTCTGAGTCATCTGAAAACTCTCCCAAATCAGACTTAATCTTCTTAAAATCTGCAAGGGAGGAGGGTACCTGTAATTTTTTAGTGCCAAATTTTCCTTTGCTCATCTCCTGTAGGATAAGTAGGGATAAGGGCCCTTCTTTGTAGGAAGGTGGACCAGGATGTGGATGACCAGTTGGTTCAGCATGGGAGGGTATAAACAATGGGTGTGTGGACAGGGGATTAGGTTCATCTCCTGGGCTCTTATTAGCTACTAGGAGTGTTGGGTTCAGCTTACACTGCTGACAAAACTTTAGGTTATCTCTCCTGGCAAGAAGCTTGTACATAAGGGACTTCTGATCATTTTCTATCCTTCTTTCAAAACAAATCAAGTTTCAGAATGGTGTTATAATTCACATTTCCCTTAAGTGACAATTTCTTCTCCATTTTAAACAGGGCAGAAAGACTAGATTTGGGTAGAAAAGGAAGTTAGATGACCCTTCCTCAGAGTCTGAGGGTCAAAGGAGTTCCAGTTTTTCAGGGTACATTGCAAAGGACTGATGAGAGCTGAAACCAAGTTTTTATTTTTCTGAAAAACATGCAAAGTGATGGAACATGTCCCTTGTTTTCCCTATTGAAGCAATACCAGTCAAGGCCATCTGTGAGGTCCTAGTTGACAAGGACTGCACCACAGGATCAAGAAGGGGCAAGACTACTGGATCGGTGCTCTGACCAGCATGCCCTTTGCCCTCTCCTGTGTCTCTGAAACACTTTGGTTGTGATCAGGGTCCATTTCACTCACCAAAAGAAATTGAAGTATCTCTGCAAGTCAAACTGGAGGTAGGCTGCGAGGACCCCTCTTATGCCCTAAATGGCAATCAAATCTAAATTGGATTAGGATCCCAGCATCCATGAATCTTGGGAACACCATCAATTAAACATTGTTTTAGGACCATAAATGCACCATCAAACTCAAACACAAAGTGGAGATCTCAACTAGACCTAGGTTCCTGTCTGTGTTTCACCAACCTATGTCCTGTTAACACCATTCTTAACACCAACAACATCAGGAGTCCTTGATGCATGCAACATAAGGGGATCCTGGTAAAATGGTCATAAAGGTCACAAATCATGTGCTTCTAAAACTCTACAAAATACACTCAGACATCCTCCAGAGATATAGAGTATTGGATATTTCACCAAAGATGGGCCCTAGGAATTGGGAGGAGGCCTACAGGAATTTACAGTCTTGCAGTTGAACTCCACTGACTATGGTATCCCTCATTCTTGCACCCCTATCCATGTGAAAAAGATGTCCTTACTACCTATTTAGTATTATAATATTGATACAAATTTTTCTTTTCCTAAAGTGTGCATGCATTGTTTGGTGGACTCTAAATATACAGTCTCAAGTTGCATCCATTTTTCTTTTTTTTAAATTTTATTTTAAAAAGGATATAACAGAATAAAACCAATCAAAGCAAAGCAGTGTAAGACATACAGGACTTCAAAACATTGTGAAGTCAACAGTAGTTACCATACAGCCTTTTTATGTCTTCACAATGGCTGCAGATGACTTTGGACATAGTAAAAATCAAACAGAACAGCGCCATGCACAGGTCATGGCCTGACTGGGAACAGCCAGACCCCAGCCCTGTCTGGTGTGAGGGCTGGAAAACAAGAAGTACCAATCGCCCCCTACCCCAGTAAGTGACCAACTTATCTGGAGAAACAGGCTGTGATGATAGATGTCGAGGTAAAATGCAATTGGATGCCTGTGGTACTTCGGTGTTTCACTAACATTGCAGGTGTAGCACTAGCGGTCTGATAATAGGTTCAGAGGATATTGGGAAGGAGTATGAAACCTGGTGGGGGGGTCTCCTTCTGAGGGTTGCAACAATTGTTGATTCCCTACCGTCTTCTTTTGAGGTCCTATATAGTTTCCATTGTTTTGTTGGTTTGGATTTTATTCTCTTGTTTTGTTTGATTATGTTAAATCCAACAGCAGGGGAAACTGTTTCAAAGATAGCAAGATATATTATGGTAGCAATTTTGGATTAACTATTGGCTTGTTTTGAAGTCCTTTACTGCATTCATTGTTTTATTTTTATTGTTTCTATTCCATTCGTCTACAAATTACTCAAGTTTATCTTTAATGGTAGTGCAATACTGTATTGTGTATAAATACTACTTTTGCTTCATTAATTCATGTGTTGATGGTCATATAGGTTGCTTCCAAGATTTAGCTGTTATGAATCATGTTGCTATAACTGTGGGTATGCATATGTCCCTGTAATATGATGTCTTTAACTCTTTCAGTAAGATACAGATAGAAGGAATAGCTGGATTGAATGGAATTTCTAGTTTTAGGTTTTTGTTTGGTTTTTGAGACAGGGTATTGCTATGTAATTAATGCTGCTCTTAAACTCACTATGCAGCCCACGCTGGCTGCAAACTCACAGCAATCCTCCAGTCTCAGCCTCCTGACTGCTGAGTTTACAGTCCTATGCCACTAGGCATGGTGGAATTTCTAGTTTGAGCTTTTTGAGAACTCTCCATAGTGTTCTTCATGGTGCTTCTACTAGTTTGGTTTGATTAAAAGAATTTAAATTTCCTAATATTACAAAAAAATCTACAAATGTCTTATGGCAATGATCACACTCCATAGGCCATTATTAAAATTTTCCAATGAGATTAAAGCAGAAACAAGTCGGTTGCTCTTTCCTTCTTTCTCAGGATTATACTGGCGATCTTACTTCATTCAATGAGGCAAAAAAATTAATGTGAAATTAACATTGTGAAATAAGAAACAAATGTGCCTTTTTGTGCCTAAAATATTTTCCTAAATATTATCTTCAGTTTGTACCCAAACATTCGCGTCCCATTTACTTTCTCCCATCTTTTAACCCTGAAATTTACCCACGTGTGCTGTGTGCTTTCCCTCTTATTCCTTAGAATCTTTCAGGTTCAAATCCACATGAGTAGGATTATAAATGCACTGCTCATGTTCTTTTCCAAAAACAAGATAAATTTATCACTTTTGTGCACAGGTACATTTCATCTGCCTACAAACAGGCCAGAAATACATAAACACTTATCAAATATTCATGGGTATAACACCAGATTCATGCTCTAACTCAGCTCAGTGACTTGCCCTTGCAGTTCTCCCCCCTCAGTCGTCTTGTGAATGGAGAGGATTTGCCTTTTGGAGAGAAATGCTTCCAATTGACCCCCCACCAGATGGACACTGACTGATGTCCTTCTCTCGCTCCTCACACCTCAGGGTCCTCATCTTATGTTCCATGGGGATTTTGTTCTTTTCAAAACTATACTTTCCCTACCTGGCTCAGTCATTCCTACTGGATATCTTTTTAAATTGCTCCTAATAGCTTTTGGTGCCTTGCACAGCCACAAATGCTTCTCAGAGATAATCACCACTCCCAATGCAGACTCTGTGACTGCACACGCAGGTGACATGATAATCACTGCCCGTGAGGAGGTGAGATCATAGTCCTGAACCTTTATCAGTGGCTCATGGGTCCCATCCACACACCTCACACAGCATGCCTCTGAGGTTCTGCGAGAAAATCCAGGTGTGATGAACAGCTTCTCGCTTCAGGTCAGTAAAACTGTCTTGTAAGTATCTATGTCAGCAAATCCAAATTTGACTGTTCTTTAAAAAATATTGACTTCCTGAGATTAGAAGCAAAAACTCTTACATAGATCACAAATACAAGCATACATTCATATATGGATACATATACAGATACATATATACACACAGACAGGTGACAGATATGTAGGTGGGCATATAACCAATAGATACATCAATACACATATGAAATATGAATGATTGAGAAATAAAGACGTGCATGCATGATTGGTCATTTAGATATAGGATAGAGAAATAGATGATGACAATGAACATATAGATAAAAAGATAGATGATAGATTGATACAGATGGATGATAGATAGATGATAAGTAGCTGTGTAGAAGAAAGATCTCTGCTTCAACACATACAAATACAAAAGACATCTCCCATGAGAAGCAGAGGCACTTTGCGAGGCTTCTCAGGCTGCCTGACATCTCACCTCTCTCCTTTGACTTAGTCTTTCAGAAAATCCTCCTACACACCTCTCACAAAACAGACTGCCCATTGCAGGACTCACTCTGAGCATTACAGGATACACACCTGCTTCCAATAATAAAATTAGGAAGCACAGCTACCATACTGGGAGACACCAGTGTCTGTGTGGTATCAGTTACTGTTTTGTGGATGTGTCTGATGTTTATTTGTTTTGTGGTGGTTTGTCCTGGGGTGTGCTTTGTCAAATAGACTGTTTAACAATGTGTCTCTAAGTTTTGGGCAACAGCAGAATTCTGGTAATCACATCCCTCATTTAGGTCAGTGGAAGATTTATCTGTCTGTCATTTGTAGAAAATACTTTGAAAAGTTGAATATGACAAAAAAGACTGTGGGTGTGCAAAAAAATAATAAGGCCCTTAAATCTTAGAGTACAAAGGTGATTTGGCTATCAATCACATTTTAAAGGTTCCTAATACATTATATTTATCTCACAGTAATATAAGAACTAGAAGCTCTCCTCCAAAGACTTCGGCTGCCATTCTGAACAAACATTCCTGTATTGACAAACTCTATCTGTCTGACTCTCTGTCTCTGTCTCTGTCTCTGTCTCTCTGTCCTTAATCACATGTGCCCAAACCAACTACATATCCAACTTTATAATTCATTTCAGAAGGAAAAGAAAACAAAATTTCTCCCTAGTCACATGTTACATAACCTAGCCCACCCTTCACTGTGAGAGCATGGAGATCTTAGTTTAGAATCTTCCCATGTTTTCAAAGCACTCTCAGATCAGGGAATTTATGAGTCCTGATTTTCTGTAAGATCCTGTAGGTCTTGGGGCTACAGTGACCAATGACCCCAGCAGTGTCAGGACTGCACAACTCTCTGCTTTTTACAAACGTCATAAACTTCCAGGCCAAGCTCTACTGATGTGGATTTTCCTGCTTCACTGCATTTGGTGACTCCTCTTGAAAGGATGTCTGATTCTACTATCCCATCCTGCATTTACTGTTTTATTTGCCTTTTTCTCCTTTTAGTTACTATTTTTTGTTACACTATTTGTTTCTTATATATTTTTCAGCCTTACATGGTGCCATAAAATTAGTTATACAAGAGCACGAATCCACAAGTGCGTGAAGTTAAAGTGCAGCTCACTTTGACACTAGCTCCCTCCTTCTGCCGCCCCCAGCCTTCGGAAGTGCAGTGGTAGCACTTGGTGTGGATCCTCCCGGAGATTCCCCAGGAGCTCGCAGGCTCCTCTGCTGGACCTTGGCCCCATGTGCCCCTGTGCAAGGTCCTGCGGGTGCAACAAAGCCAGGGATCATTGCTGAAGCAGTTAGGATCTCCAGCCCCACACTCAGGACCCACCAGATAACTGACACGGATGTTTCTTCACCTTCTGAATGTTAATGATTAGAGTTATGTAATAGTGAACACAACCTAAATAAGATTGCAAGAAATTTAGGTCTTCTCTTATCGAAAAGAAACCTCTCTGAAAAAAATCACAACTTTCAGACTCTTAAGAAAGTTTAAACGTAAAGTGTGTTAGTAAGTCTAAATACGTTTTTTAAATGATGTAGATGTGAATATTTTCTGCACACAAAACATTTAAAATTTCCTTTTTCAGACTTCTCTAATATGCTCCAATTTTTAAATAGTATTTAATGTATTGTGGTTTGTGATAGGAAAAAAACTAAATTTTGTATTACATAAATATTACCCATAACACTTTTTCATAATAACATATATTAGATTTAAAGTAGTATAATATCCTTTGCAACTTAGTAAAATTTTTGTATTCATTTGCCAAGTAAACTTATTTTTAAGCATGTAAATATAAGTGCTTTTTTTCATCTTCTAATTTTCTTAATAATATCATTTCTCAGACTAGTGTTGCTTGTTTCTACTATATGTTGTATCTAAATAAATATTTTATGTTTAATTTTAATATGCTTAATATAACGCTTATTATTTATTTTAACCTATGAAAGTAGCAGGTTTGGACCATATATAGTGAAGATTTCGCAAATTTAATTTATAAAAATACATTCCACTGTTTTCAGAAATGTTTGTCATTTTTTATATTTTAGATCCAGTATATTATTAATTCTAATTGTGAGATCAAAACAGAGGTATTTCTGGTTAGAATATAAACATATTGTTTGTATAATATGTGCTTCTATTTGACCTCCATAAAGAAATAAATTGATAATTTCTCAAGAAATTGATTAATTTATCTGGAAAATGTGAAACTATTTTTATGCTTATTGTTTCGTGCCACTGACTTTTGTACTTCTTTTTTATTTTTCAGCATAAAACGTTCATTAATTTCCATTTTCTTCATACTTTTTAGTTTTTATCTATTCGTACAGTAGTAATATTTTGTAACTACTTGAGAAAAGTTAGAAACAGTATCAATAGATTGGAATCACTAAATAACATACCTACATTGCAACAGTATCTCTATTAATTTTATTTATTTATTTATTTATTTATATTTATTTATTTATTTTTTTGTGGCACCGGGGATTGAACTCACAACCTCACGCCTGTCAGACAGGCACTTAAGTCACTGAGCCAAACTCCCGGCCCTGGTTTTTTGAGGCAGGGTCGCACTGTGTAGCTCAGGCCAACCTTGCGCTTGCGTTGTAGCCCAAGCTGGCCTTGAACTCACAACGCTCCACCTACCTGAGCCTCCTGAGTGCTGGGATTAAAGGTGTGCGCCACCATGCCCAGCATCTATTAGTTTTATATTGGGCTAAATTTTTGTCTGTTATTATAGACAATTCTCATATTGAATAAGTTTAAATTTCACATCTATTTTTGTTTAAATTACTAACTTCAGTGCAATGTTGCCACATTTTAAGTAGTAGTTTATTATTTTCTCAATGATATTAATGATGGTGTTTACTAAAACTTGATTTTTAATCTAACTCTAATTTTTAATCTAATTTTCTCACGTATTTTCTCCTGCTGCTTGTATATAATCCTTACGGTTTGTTTATTTGTTTGTTTGCTTGCTTGCTTTTTACATTTATTATTTTTTTATTTTAAAGATAGTAAAATCCAACAAAACATAACAGAATGAAGTCAATTAAAACAAAGCAGTAGAACTGGTACAGAACTTCAAAGAAAGACACTATGAAAACAATAGCTACTATAGTATATCTTGTTATTTTCAGAATAGTTGACCATTCCAACAGTTATAGTAAAACCAAACCAAAACAAAACACAATAAAACCAATAAAAACAGAGTATAAAATAAGGCCAAAAAATTAATCAGACTAAAGCAGAACAATGAGAACAATATTGGGCCTTGAAGACAAGACAGAAGAGAATCCTCCATTTTTGCTACATTGCATACTGTCACCTTCCAAAGAGATGCTCAGGCTGCCAGCTCCAGGCCTGCAAAATGAACAAAACAATACTAACATTCAGTTGTTTTATGTACCTTAGCTGCTATCAATTTAGCCAGACCTCTGAACGAGCAAGTTGCTTTATGGGGGAGGGTAGAGCTTTGTCCTTGATTCTTAGCCTGTGTGCCAATAGGCATACGGGGAGGGGCACATGTTTCTCTTCTTGGGGTCCACGCCAGTCACGCAGGCCCTCAGAAGGCAGACTTAGTTGTCTTCTGGTTGGAGGCGCTCAGGCCCGGCAGGGTGGGCTCCCAAGAGGCCCATCTCTTTCTCTTCCTGGGGTCCACACCAGTCGTGCAGGCCCCTGGAAGGCAGACTTAGTTGTGTTCTGGTTGGAGGCGCTCAGGCCTGGTGGGGCGGGATACTGAGAGGCCCATCTCTTTCTCTTCCTGGGGTCCAAGCCAGTCATGCAGCTTGCTTGCTTTTTGAGCTTGTAAAGACCTGCTCTTTTACACACTCTATTAGTTCTCTAAATTCACAGCCTACCTTGGATTTTTCAATTTAAATTTTTGTAGAGATAATTGGTGTTTCACATGCTGTTATATGAAATAATACAGAAACATCCCATGTTTATTTCACTCAATTTACTCCACTGATATCATTTTAAAATTGTAATATCAAAATAAAGGACCCAAGGATGTGAGTTAGAGTTAGAGTGCTTGTGTAGTATGTATGGAGCTCTGAGTTCTAGACCAAGTGGCCTTATAAAAACCCAAACCAAAACAAAAAATAAAAAAAAAAGACAATGACATTATCTACTGCGATTCAGAGATCATTACTTTTACTTACAGTTAGAGGTGTGTGTCTGTGTTGTGTGGGTTTTGAAGCCACATAAAGCCTTTCCATTGATGTTCTGAATGGGCCGCCAGATTGACACACAATCAAGGTAGATGTTATTTTAATTTTGAAAGAAATAAAACAAGTATAATATGGAACAAAACAAAACAGGAAGAACAATATTGCATTTCAGAAATAAGACAGAAAGATATCCCACATAGTTGCTATATTGTATATTGCTATTCTCTAGACAGATGCACAGCCCACTGACTGATGCCTGCAAAATCAATCAATCAATACAAGCATTAGGTTGTTTTTGTACCTCTGTTGCTATCATCCTAGTCTGTGTCCCACCAAATCTGTCAGTTGCCTACCCTGGAGGGGAGGTCTTCCCATTTCCCAGTCCACACACCAGCTGGCTCGTGGGAAGAGTGGGTTGACTTCCTGGTTCTTTTCCCAGCCCACAGCTGCCACTGGCTCATGGGAAAGGGTGGCTGGCTTCCTGGTTCTTTTCCCAGACCATTGGTGCTGTTGGTTCACAGGAAAGGCAGGCTGACTTCTTGGTTCTTTTCCTGGTGCACAGCTGCTGCCTGCTCATGGGAAAGGCAGGCTGACTTGCTGGTTCTTCTCAAGGTAAACTTTTAAAATTCATTTCAGCTTTCTTTTTTAGATTAAAAAATTATGTTGATTCAATATTGTTTAAACAATATCAAAAAAGATTTGTATCAACTCAAAACTATATACAATTATTGTAAATTTTCATTCCTTTCTTTCCAAACTGTCAAATTTCTGTCCCTAAAAGTATCCTCTTGTGTATGACTAAAATACAGATCGCATTTTATGTGGGAGCCATGGTCCTTCGCTTAGGAATACAACTTGGAGGAAAATCCATGAATCACTTCTGGTGTCTTGCAGTGTACACATTCCTGTGAACTATAGAGCAGTGCACACTATACACAAGAATCCCAGGATCCCCCTGGAGCCCTAAAAAAGTCAGCCATGAAACTTCTAAAATGTAGAGCCTATAGTATTAAGATGACAGCACAGATTTACACATGATAGGAGAGTGAAAAATCTAAAAATGATAACAAATACAGCACTTTAGAAAGTCTGAAAACTGCTTTCTGAAGTGGATGTTGCAAGGCCTGTAGCTTGTGTGTCGAGGTGAAGGGGTGGCAGATCAAAGATTGTAAAACTCCAAGTGGATAAATTCAGTTCCTACCACGCGATGGAGTGTGGTAGCTCGCAGAAGTTTAGTTGCAGGCTTGTGTGGATCTTATATTGCTGGATGGCAGATTTCAGCTAAGTGAAATTGTCTTCATTCACCTCTTCTTTCTTGCAGACAAGACAACTATAAGCAAACTTAAATTGTTCTGTGAATTGAAAATAACTACTAATTTCTCAATGTTGTTTGGAGAAATAATGAGACCACACTGACTGGATCCATACACAGATCTCCACTCATGTCTGCTGCTGCAGAGATCTGTGGCCCCCTTGTGCTTTCCCTCATTAACCAAGAAATTGGAGGTGGACAGTGAACTGTTTCTAGTGCAGTGCTTCAGTGATCACCTTTGTGCAAATAAGCAAGAAGCCTGTATGTCCAATTAGAGTGAGAAAATGTGAGTTAGCACACACAGAATAGTGCTGTCCATCGTGGTGGCAAGTCATTTATTGCTCTTTCTTATCTACTGATTCCCCTGAAATCAGCATCCCTAGATATTGATGCAATGGTTGCCAGAAACTCAGATTTGGGGATTATCTTCCTTGCTCAGACTGGGATTGGGATCTTTGGAAATTTCTTCCTCCTTTGTTTTTACAGCTTCTGTCTGCTCACTGGACACAAGTTGAGACACACAGACTTAATTCTCAACCAACTGGTGTTAGCCAACTCCTTGGTCCTGCTCTCCAAAGGGATATCTCAAACGATAGTGGCTTTTGGGTGGAAGTATTTCCTGGACAATGCTGGGTGTAAAGTTGTCTTCTATTTTTACAGAGTGGGTACAGGGGTTTCCTTTCACACTGTCTGCCTTCTCAATGGCTTCCAGGCTATTAAGCTCAACCCCAGTATTTGTAGATGGCTGGAGCTCAGGATTCAGTCCCTAAGCTTCATTGGCTTCTGTTGTTTCCTCTGCTGGATTCAGACTGTCTTGATAAATTCATGTACTGCTATAGTAGTAAATGGTCCATTGAATTGCAAAAACATTACAGTGAGAACCAATTGTGGACACTGTTCCTGGACCATGTCAAAGAGACATAGCTCATTGTATACACTCTTATATTTCTCCCTTGACATTATCAGTGTGGGCTTCATGATATGGGCCAGCAGCTCCATGGTAATGACCCTGTACAGGCACAGGCAGCGAGTCCAACACATCCACAGCCACAGCTTCTCCCCCAGACCTTCCCACGAGGTCAGAGCCACACGTACCATCCTCATCCTGGGGAGCTCCTTTGCTACCTTTTATTCATCCTATTCTTTTTTGACCATCTGGGCGACTCTAGGGTCAAATCGTGGCCAGTGGATACTGAACACCTCTGTGCTGGTGTCTTCCTGTTTCCCAGCATTCAGCCCCTTTGTGCTCATCGTCAGTGACTCCAGGATCTCTCAGTTCTTCATTGCCTGCAGGGAGAGGATAATTTGTTCTTCCTGAGTAGTTCAAGTTGTGTGAATTCACTCTCCTCTTCATATGAAATTACTTAAACCTTTATTAACATTTAGTTATCTATTATAGTGTAGGAATTTCTGATGCCATGACAAAGGAGATTGGTAATATCCTTGTATTCATGAATCTTCTAATAGAGGTAAAAAGAACTTGCATTCTTAATTATGAAAGATTACTTGATCTATGACCTTGGTTCTTACAAGGATGCATGAAAGTGATTTTTTAAAAAACAAATACATACACTTAAGCATAGTTTGTCTTTCTTTCCTTTTTCCTTTCTTTCTTTTTCTTTCTGTTCTTTTTTTGACATAGGATGTTGCTGTGTAGCTCGGGCTATTCTTGAACTGATTATGTAGCTCAGTCTAACCTTGAACTCACAGTGATCTCCTGCTTCAGTCTCATGTGTTCTGGGATTAAAGGCATGCACCGCCATGCCTGGCATTTAAGTATATTTGAGTCATTTTTATTTCGACAAAAGATTTCATGGCTTGTATCTAGATGTTCCCACAAAGCCTCGAGCAGTCGTATGTGGGCTTTTCAGAGGTAGCTGAATCTTGAGTGTGTGAATTTAGATTAAGGGGTGTGATTGCTGAGTCCACTGTGTTATGTGTATGGATAATGGGAAGGCATGAGTGGGACTACTCAAAATTCTTGTTGCATGAATGGAATAAAAGTGAAATAGAGGTTTGCTGCTTGAACCCCAAGAATTGTGGGATTAAAGTTTCCCATTGCTAAATGAGTGACTTTGATTGGCAGAGATAAACTTGTTAAAATCGCCATGGGAATCTTGAGAAATCTTCCATTATGTACTTTTCATCTTGCCCCAGGAAAAGGTAGTTTAAACCTTCAGTGTGTTTAAGTATTCCCTGGGATTACTGATTTAGAGTATTTGGGAGAAATTCAAGTTGTGCTTTAGTCACATGCTGTTTGGATCTTTGAACTAGGTGATCACATTGCACAACGAATTCCTTTACTGGCTCTTGGAACTACAGCTGTTAGTCAAGAAGCTAAAGGATTTAGCCACATCTTCCATAAAGAAGTGTTTTTCACTCGATATAACAGACCACTGGCCCATGTGTACTCTTATGTTTAAATGAAAATATTTTTGAAGTCCCATGGACACAGGAGCGGATTTTTGGGTGATGGCTTTATCCCAGTGGCCACCTGCCTGTCCCCCCACCCCCGGAGCAGCAGCCACCTTCTTGGTGGGGATTGGGTTATCCAGACAGGTTATGCAGTGTACCGTATCTC